>CM033649.1:11189076-11352099 GCA_019512145.1 Engystomops pustulosus
GGGGTAATCAGGACTCTCACTGTCAATCACTTTGTATGTGTGGGGTAATCAGGTCTCTCCTAGGAGTCCAGTTAGGATTTGTACCAAATAATCTAAACCTATAGAGCTCAGCTTCTCTCCTGTATCTTATCCTCCTATCAGATAAGGAACCAGAAACGCTTCTAGAACTGGAGAGCCACCAGAGAGGGTCTATCACACCCCCCATGCCAGACTGTAAAATGTATCAGGTTTTCAACACACAAAACTGACTAATGTAAACACGGCCTTAATACAGAACATTTTTTAACCTACAGTTTGGGCCACCATCAATAGAACTGTCATTGCAGCTTTAGATGTGAATGGAGTACAACATAAGAAAGTTTCTATACATATTCTACAGTAAGATGTGGGCATAGGCATGGACATGTTTCAAGAGATAATGGATATAGTAAAATATTTCATAGTGCCAGGGCATAAATCAAACATTTTACCGTCCAGCAGCAGATCCCATCAAGCCCCAGTGGTGTGTTCCCTAAATATAAGGCCAGTGACAGTAATGATCCCATATAGCGGAGCGGGTAGCATTATCTCCGGCACATGCCAGTGTGACCTTGTACATTCCAGCAAAGCAGAAACATTCCCCAGCAGATATTCGCTCTAATTTAAAATCATAGCTTGTGGGGAAGACACGACGCGCCACTCATCCTGCAAACTGTAATTTAGTGTTGTTTCAAAAGCTGCAATTTCTGATTGAATGCCTTATTGTTATGCTGCGGTGTTTGCTGGGGAAAGAGTTGGTAACATAAAACTTGGATTGCGGGAGTTTTTCGGATGCGCGCCGCCTCCCGTCATATACATTGGCTGATGGAAAGGTGATGTCCCAGGCCATGTCTGCGCGCCACGGTGTATACTGCGCCGCGTAACCTGCGTCCTTATAGCGGATCTTCTGCAGCTTCTCCTTTTAGTTTATTGTCTGGAGGCAGCGGGAGAAAGAACCTCCCCAAATGGAAGACACTCGCATAAATTATCAGGGAGTTATAGAGTCATGGAAAATAAGGTTAGAAAAAGACATCAGTCCATCAAGCCCAAACTATGATAAAGGATGTAGAAGAATCCAAAACTTGGATGTATCCAGAGAAAGTAAATGATCTATCTATCTATCTATCTATCTATCTATCTATCTATCTATCTATCTCATATCTATCTATCTATCTATCTATCTATCTCATATCTATCTATCATCTATCTATCTATCTATCTATCTATCTATCTATCTATCTATCTATCTATCAATCATCTATCTATCTATCTATCTATCTATCTATCTATCTATCTATCATCTATCTATCTATCATCTATCTATCTATCTATCATCTATCTATCTATCTATCTAAATAAAGTAAAAAGCGGGCAGCACTCCATGGTTCAAATTTCAAAATAAAAGGTGAACTTTATTGAACAAGTGGCGACGTTTCGGTGTGTGACACCTTCATCCAAATCTATCTATCTATCTATCTATGTATCTCATATCTATCTATCTATCTATCTATCTATCTATCTATCTATCTATCTATCTATCTATCTATCTATCTTTCTGTCTATCTATCTCATATCTATCAATCATCTATCTATCTATCTATCTATCTATTATCTATCTATCTATCTATCTATCTATTTTCTATCTATCTATATATCTATCTATCTATCTATCTATCTATCTATCTGTCTCCTATCTATCTATCTATCTATCTATCTATCTATCTATCTATCTCTAACTTTAAGTCCACAGAAGAAGCAGCACTCCAAAAATAAAAATAAAAATTGGTGAAGTTTATTCCATGGCTGGATGCAGTGTTTCAGTGTAAAATCTCCTTTAAGTTTTATCCTTGAAGAAGGTTTAACACAGAAACATTGCATCCAGCCATGGAATGAATACAAAAATGAATGCGGGGGAATAAGTCCCCCAAATACAATCATCTCAATATAATTTCATTAAAACCAAACCAAACAAAATAAAACTGAGCTTTTACTAGATATAAAATTACATTAGTTTGAGAAAAAAAAAGTATGTTTTTTCATGATATAATCTGCTGGTTATTCTGTGGCAGTGCAAAGATCACAATGAAACTTCAATAACGAATCAGCATCAATAATTGATTTCATATAGTGGTAGAAGGTAGGTATGTTATAATGAGTGCACCCAATAGAGGTACTTACCCTAAACTGGTGCGTGATGGAAAGAAGGGAAACAGGTTCCGGATACACGTCCTTCTTTATACTTGGGGATATTTCAAATACGTCCCTTTTATAGTTAGTGGGTAATCAGTAGGAAGAGGTGTAGAAAAGGTGTAGAAGAGGTGTAGAAGAGGTATAGAAGAGGTGTAGAAGAGGTATAGAAGAGGTGTAGAAGAGGTATAGAAGAGGTATAGCACTATTCAGAAGGGATGAGGCAGTAGTATTACAGTATTATTTATTTAATATGTGTTTCACTATTCAGTAGGGAGGTGGCTGTAGTACTGCAGTATTATTTATGTACTATATGGCACTATTCAGAAGGGATGAGGCAGTAGTATTACAGTATTATTTATTTAATATGTGTTTCACTATTCAGTAGGGAGGAGGCTACAATTTCCTGCTGAATGGTTATCATTGATATAATCTGGGTCTGAGGCCGGGTCTTAGTGTGAATACTGCCCCTATTTACATGGGGGTATACAGGTCCGTTATATATATATGTAGTTTCCTCCGCTCCTGCTCGCTGTAGGATTTGTCTGCCTGATATTACACATGAACTGTTATTCTTGTGAAACCTGGAAAGTATTAGGAAGCCTTTGTTCTGTATTACCGCCCCGCGGACCTCACGTCTGTTCCCTGCTTATTGTTCGGGGCTGATTCTTCTGTTAATGGCGCACGGACCAGGGGGAGATTTTATTCACCGGACCCGCTGACAGCAAAATCCTCCACCTCTCCCTTTTGATTTATATCTTTCTTGGGTTTCTCATCATTTGAACATACAGACTCCTGCTACCGAAACCCCCGAAGGAAACCTAATCGGACCTTTCCCTATTATATGTATAGTCTTATTAATACTTACTAACATGTAACGTTTACTGACACGTCCGATTGTTCTATAGGCTTGTGATATAAGTAGTAGGGGCCCCTGTGCATACGCTGTATAGGGGCCACCTGTCACCCCATATAGCACTGTCTGTCTCTATAACAACCTATTAGAACTTGAATAAGGTTATACCACAACATACAATCTAATATTAAAAAGTGGCAATGGGCCCCTTTATGTACTGGGCCCCTATGCAGCTGCACAGTTTGCACTAATTATATATTCACTCTAGGATTTAGGACTTGGAATAGTAATAAATGCTGCATACTGTATAGTGAGGAATTGTAATATGCGATCAGAGGTATATATATATAAATACTGTGGTTTGTTGTAATGCTTTGTATCGCCAGCCGTTACACTGTGCAGGAGCACTTCCTCCCTTCCGCTGTGTTCGTTAAGTGGAAATTGCCAATGGAGGCAGAGAGGGGGTGAGACAGTGTAATAGCCTGGGAAGCTGCAGCACAGAGGGGCTCTGGTAACGCTCCCCCCAGAGCCCTTCAGGTTAATTAGCATTATTTACAAAGTTGCTTTAGAAGGCAGGAGGATAACATGGATAACAAAATAAGAAGATTACCACAGTCAAGGTGCCTAGATCTATGAGTAATGTCCCTGGTTTGGTAGATTTCCTTTCACTTTAGTCTTTATGTATTTGGTTTCTAATATTTATATGCAAATTTTATATGTATAATTCGATATATTATTTATGAATTATTTATTATTAAATACAATTGTGTGAATATTTTTTTTCAATCTTTGCTGTCATTTTGTAGAGAAACTGCAACAAACCACGAAGTGAACATCAGCCACCCAGCTTTCCTAGTCTCCTGGACAAATCTGCCTGGATCGCTGTATAATTGGACTCATTCACTGTTCAGGATTTTGGAAAAACTGGGTAGAAACCCCGTGCAATGTGTAATCCTGGCCACTGAATTATCCCCATGTTAAAAGAATGATATTTATTTAGATCTTTGATTGTGATGTAGCAGAGCTGATGCTTAAAGGGCGTCTGGCACCGGGATGAAAGACTGTATGCAAATAAGTCTCAGGGGCTCCTGGGTCTATTAACACCTATGGAGCCTGGAACCCCTCAGGCTCATTTGCATACAGTCCTTCATCCTGGTGGTAGATGCCCTTTAACTTATTAAGACGGCCAATGACATACGAGGCTCATGACTCAGTACATACTGACTATTTAGTCTATAGGGTTGGGTATCGATGGCCCGGAACCAGAACCTTGTGGTCAGTCCACTACTTTTTCATAATCTGCCTGACAAATAAGCATCTCATCAGTGTACAGGCAGTCCCCAGATTATGTGCAAGATAGGCTCTGTAGGTTTGTTCTTAAGTTGAATTTGTATGTAAGTCGGAACTGTATATTTTATCATTGCAACCCCAGACAGAATTTTTTGGGTCTCTGTGACAATTGGATTTAAAAAATGTTGGATTGTCATAAGAACCAGGCGTAACAATAAATCTTCATTACAGACACCTGTTATAGCTGATCATTGTAGCCTAAAAATAAAGTACAGGAAATTATCAATATCCAGAGGTCGTATGTAAGTCGGGTGTTCTTAAGTAGGGGACCGCCTGTATTACACTCATTTCTAAGCTGCACTTGACAAATTCCTTGCTACTGCACTCAACCATCTCAGCTCTGCTGCATTTGTATCATGTAAATCCCCTGTATAGCAGGAGCGGACAATTCCCTGTATCTCTTCTGTGGCTTGGGCTGAGCAGCGCAGCGTCCATGTGAATAGCGTTGGTGCAGGAATATAATAGCATGAGGTCTAAACAATTCCATGTAGGCCGGCACCAGGGCCGGGGAGCGGCGGAGCCCTCGTTACATAATCGTCTGACAGATGTGTCGTAGTGTTTAATCCCTAAAGCCAGTAAAGTCCTCTGATCACAAGGGCTCCGGGTCCAGATGGAGAAACATGTTGGTCTTTTATTCCCATTTTCTTGTATTACATTAAACCCCCTTGTCTGTGCCGTATTATGTGTCACTCCAACCTTCCAGAAAGGAGAGAAAAGACATTTTCATTTTTTTTTTAGCTATTCGGCTTTTGAACAATTGTGATGCATTTAACAGGAGGTGATTTTTATGCAGGATGGTGGTTGGGGATAAAAACATCCAAAATTGTTAACACTTAAAGTTTTATCTCAATGGCCTTTAATTCTGTGATAATGTATTTAATACATCTTTATAGTTGTTGGAGCTCAAATTTCCTGGGATAAAGCTCCAAATCCCCTACATGAATGCAGAGTAACATTTTTAAATCCTGTCTGCATAGAGTCACCACTAGAGGGAGCACAGGAGCAGATTATTATCAAATACTACACTAATATGCAGAAACCCCCTGATCTTCCAGTACTGGATGCTGAAAGCCCAAATTTTTAATATAGAGTTGTTCCAGCTTACAATGTTCTACTTATTGCATAGATCATTATAATGGCATCTGAATAGTTATAACAATGACCAGTGAAGAGTTGTGGCATTTTTTTTTTAAATTGTATAGTATCACCTGATGTTCTATATTACAGCTATATATATATATATATATCTCTACCTAATTGTGCTGGTGGATAGAGATGAGCGAACTTGATGTACAGGTTTGGTCTCCAAACCTATACGTGTTGCCGGATTGGCACACGGATAGGAACTGCCGTTTCGGCAAATGAACACCCCCTGTCTGCCTAGAGTCACCACTAGAGGGAGCATAGGGGGGAACACCCCCTAACTACTAGCCATGGCTTTGTTTGGCCAGGAGACCCTTGAACGCTGAACATGGACATCAAGTTTGCTCATTTCTAGTGGTGGACACACATGCTCAGTCACTTTCCAAAGATAGCACTGCACTGCAGGTGAGCCAATAGAAGAAGCTTTCTGCCTTGCTTGTCAGGAAAGGAGCAGAGCCTCTGTAGTACAGGGAAGTAAAGCTTAAAAGGGAAAGTTAGAAGGGGGAAGGAGACTCAGCTGCCAGAGGGAGGAGGAGACTAACTCATCCCAGAGCATGCTCCCTGTAACTTACATGAACCTTCTTGGTTTGACCCACACAGTGGGTATGACTGAAGGACTGTTTGTTTCACTTACTGGATACCTCAGGGACTCATCTCAACATGCAGAATTTGTATCTTGAATGTGAGCAGAATATAGTTAGACTCACCATGAAATCTTGTGGTGTCACCCTAACAACGCTCATACATGACAGAGTGTATCTCTTCAATGACTCCTGTTCAAATCACTGCTGCTTCTATCTGAACTGATAGGCAAAAGAAGGTTCCTCCTTTCTCTATTTTTTGGAACAACAGGGGGGCAAAGGATGCAAATAATAACTGTTCACCATTTCTAGTATTGGAGCCTCTAACAGAGCCCATGTGTCTATACATTCCCTGTCTCCAGGTGCATAGTCGAGGTCACCAGGACATCAGTAGCTCAGTCTGATTATATGTTGCCTGTGGAAGAGCTTCTGCTTTTAACATTCTGCTATTTATGTTTTATTAATGCAGAATTTTGATGTTTGTTGTTTCGGGTTTACAAGACGATAATAACAGTTTTCTGGAGGAATAAAACATAACAATCAGAAAACATTCTGCTCGAGTGTGCGAGGCTGTGGAATAAGTGAATGCTACAATTTGTCTAAAGCAAAGTCACCCCTGTAATAGTCATTGTAGATCCCCCTTAAAGGAACAGTCTGCAGCAGCAAGCCTGACCCGGGCAAGGTCGAGCCTATTATTCCCATGCCAAGACTTTCATCACATTTCTACTACTTCTTCCCCTCTTCCCATAGCCCCAATCATCACACAACAACATACTTCTGTTGGATAATTCAGCCATTTTATATATAGAACATGGGTGTCCTCCGGGTCCTCCGGTTTCCTCCCACACTCCAAAACATACTGGTAGGTTGATTAGATTGTGATCCCCATTGGGGACAGGGACTGATTTGGTAAGTTCTGTGCAGCGCTGCGTAATCTGTGTGCGCTATACAAATAAAGTAATTATTATTATTATATTATTATAGAACATTAAATTCCAATAACATGCCCTCAATTATTACAATTGCAAGTTTCATTCAGTTTCAGTTTCATTCTGCTTCTGCACCTTTTCCTTACCCCCAACCGCTTCCTCAGGTTCGTGGGCACCAAATTCCCCTTGCAGATGGCTATTAAATCTATAAAGATAGGTATATACACCTATATCCACCTTACTTCCTGGGACACCACTTAGCAGTAGCCTTAACCTGTCTTACCAGCTCTTTAAATTGTTAAACAAGGGGTTTGTGTATAACAGGCCACCCTGTCCCCCTTTTTTTCACTGCCCGGCCAACACCAAGGACCCTTAAAGGACACCTGTCATCAGGTCTGTGTCACTTGTCCTGTCACCTCTACCTGTTGGAGCAGCTCACAAGGATCCCATCCCAGCCTTTATCTAGTTATTTCATACATTATTCATTGTAAAATCACCTTTTCTTTATTATGTAAATGAGGCTGTCACATGGTCAGAGGCAGTGATGTCACCCCTGTTACCCCTCCCCTCTCCTCCCCCTGCTCATGTCTGTGTGTAATGTATAGTAAAGCATGGCTAGTGTGTGTGCTGCATCTGCTGACATGCTGCATCCTCCTAATACACATGTGTGAGAGACACAGACATCAGGTACAGAAGTACCTGACATGTTCTCCTATACACATGTGTGAGACACAGACATCAGCTACACAAGTACCTGACATGTTCTGCTATAACATGGCTGCCTGGAGCTGCTGTATCTCACCTATACACCCACATGCACACACAGGCTGCAGGGGGTGTGGCCGGCAGCACCAGGAAGCACATCATTATACAGCCTCACATCATTATACAGGCTGTCAGTCATGCACTGGGGGTGTGGCTGTGCCTCCCACTCATGAATAGAGTGGACAGCTTGAATATGCTAATGACTCATTGGACATTTCACTGGTCATTTGCATACAGCTTTAGGACCTCATTGCTTAGGTTTACAGGCATGTAGAGGGACAATGAAGGGATAGAGGCAATGCTCTCTAATGGCAGTGTATGAAAATATATTTAGTTAAGGGGGGTAATTTTGCCTGACGGGTTCTCTTTAAACTGCCTAGCTGCTATGATGCCTATGTCCCCCACCCACTTCTCTTCCCACAGAGGATGATAAAGACAAATCCCCCCACCCTTTGCCATACCCACCATGAGTCTCCCCCCCCCATTTTACCTTATCTGCAACCCTCCCCAAACCACAATAACAAGGGTGGGCAGAATCTCCTCATGCTGTTTTTATTCCAAAATGGCGGCCACGCTTCGTACTCTCCCCTTTTTATCCCCACCCCTTAGCGATCCCTACCTCCCCCAGGCTACATGGCTACACCCTTCATGACGTGTCATGCCGGCACCCCCTTCCACTTCACTCGGGTCCACCTCCGCTTTACTGCAGCTCTCATGGCATGCTGGGACTGGTGTTATAATAGTCAGCAGAACCACAAACCAAGCTGTATAATGGTAGAACCCAAAAATGGATTTCACAGGAAGGCCCAAGGCACTAGTTCAAAGGACGTGGCCAATTTAAACAGAGGGCGTTACTAGAGCTCTGGGCCTGTACAGCAGTGGAGTATAACACAGGTGGTTTGGGCATTTCCCTGGGCTCAAGGTAGAAGGGACACATCCTCCATTCCCCAAGAAGCTGATTCTAGTACCAGATGTAGGAAGTGATTCCAGACTTGTAGGGGATATAGCTGGAGAACGTTCAACATAATGCCACCAAAATGATAAGGGGGTCTCAGTTATGAGGAAAGATTAAAACAACTAGATGTATTTAGTCTGGAAAAGAGACGACTATGAGGGGACATGATTAATTTATATAAATATATGAATGGTCCATACAAAAAATATGGTGGTAAGTTGTTTCAGATTAAATCAAATCAAAAGACGAGGGGGCATAGCCAAGCTCAGGCGCTGGTCACAGCAGGGACAGCAGAGAGCTTCAAGAATGGTCTAGATGCCTTTTTACACCTAAATAACATTGATTGTTATGTTATATAGAATTGTTTACCCTAAATCCCTTCCTCATCCAATCCCTTCCCTTCCTTGGTGGAACTTGATGGACATGTGTCATTTTTTGAACCGTATAAACTATGGTACTATAATATGGAGCCCCGGACCCATGGAGGTCTTAATCCGCCCCGGGGACTTCTACTATACTTGCTGCGACTTCAGAAAGGTTACAGAAGGACGTACTATACAATAGCTCAACACCGAATAAAGATGGAGCCCACGTTCCAAATATATTCCTTTCCCATACTATATATACATGCTCACTAATACAGAAATGTAATATAGATAATTCACTTACCCTACCAACATCCATTAAAGTGTCAGCTTGAAGACTACAATCCTCATGGTAATTGTCGTATTGATCCATGAAACCAATTAAATCATTTCCCTATAATTAATACATGAGTTGCATTGCGAGGCCTCGAAGAATCCTCTCCCTATATATCAATACATTTTTTTACACTGCGCGGCTCTTCGCGGGCTGCCATCTTCTCCTGTTCTCCTTTCTTAATCACTCTTTTGTCGATTGTTTCACTCTCGCCATTGTTCATCTCAGCAAGTGACAACCTTCTTTAAAATATCAGAATCCTTTGACAAATCTTAAACGAAAGAAGCAAACTATTATTGGATTAGTGTCTTGAACACCGCCGCTTCTTCTACGAGAGACTCGGCAACTCTTCACGCAGTCTAGGTTGATACATGGCGTAGAAAAGCAAAAATGTGTGTGTTGTGTCATCAAAGGAGGAATTTTTTCCCAAATTTTTTAAAATCCACTTCATAGGCTCTAATCCTGTTAAATAGTGTCTGTGTTAACCGCTTTTGTCGAATTCTTGGCATGCATTGTTAACTAGAATAACAGAATTATGAAGATTACGGGGGAAGTGGGAATTCGGAGCAGGAGACGTGAGATGTTACTTACCCAACAATTTGACATTCAAGTGTAGTTATGACATGTATGTGTTTTGGGTGGTTTTATGCTTATTTTGATGGATTTTGAGCAGGCATCTGTTATTTTTGTATTGAATCAGTAAAAGATATGGTATTTATCTTTTACATCAGGGCTTCCAAAACTTTATCCATTGGAGCCTTGTCAGCCACAATATGGTGAAATCAACCGTGGCCTCACCATCCATGGTCCAAGTCCATGTGAAATTATAAGTATTGCACAAATTATCTATTATTTGTGTTCCAAATCCACTAAAATAGTAGAATAAACCAAAAAAGAGTCAAAACAGACTAAACCTCACCAACAATAAGGGGCACTTACTGATAAGGACCACCTAACATTAGATGTTGCCAAAACTGTACAGGCGGTAGCCTACGTAAGAACACCCAACTTACAGACGACCCCTAGTTACAAACGGACCTCTGGATGTTTTTAATTTACTGTACTTTAGCCCAAGCTTACAATGATCAGCTATAACAGTTATCACAGGCTTCATTGTTAATCCTGGTTCTTATGACAACCCAACATTTTTAAAACCCCCCAAAAAATTTGACTGGGTTTACAATGATAAAATATACAGTTCTGACTTACATACAAATTCAACTTAAGAACAAACCTACAGAACCTATCTTGCAAGGTTAGATCACGATCTGTGGAGATTCTGACACGTTAGGTGGAGACCCCTATTCCTCCTTGACCTATGATGATCATAAGGATGCAGGTTTCACCTACGGGACCTACACTTCTTTCCTGAACAGGGGTCCACTTACCCTCATCTCTCATCTGGGCAGAACGGAGAGGTGGTCATGGTTGCTCACGGCTCTCCATTAGGACTGTCTATCCTTTGGGGACAAGCATGCAACCTTGGCAGATCTCAGTGTTGGCATAGACTTGAATGTTGAGTGGTGCTATCCAGTTGGCCCAATTTGAAGAACACCGTTGAAGACCACTGGATTTGAGATAGATGCAGGTCTCAAAGGGGCTTTCTGCACTCTACCTATGACGTATTGGGGCACATTTACTTACCCGGTCCATTCACGATCCAGCGGAGGGATCTCCGAAGCTGATTCGGGTCTTCCGGCGATCCACTTAGGTCCTGCGCCCGATGTCCACCAGGTGTCACTGCTGAAGTCTGTCGGAGTTCACTGGAGTTCACCAAGCTATTCCTGGGTGCAGGTAAGTGTGTGTCAAGAGACACATTTTATTTTTTGTAATTCAGTTTTTTCCGAATCCGTCTGGTTTTCCGACGGCCACACACTCGATTTCCGTTGCATGCATGCCGGCGCCGATGCACCACAATCCGATCGTGTGCGCCAAAAATCTGGGGCAATTTGGTGCAAATCGTTAACTTTTGGGAAACCCGATGAAAAAAAGCGATTTGGGCCCTTAGTAAATGACCTGTCGTAATAAAAGTGAGTCCTCCCCCTTTTCCTGAGTCACCTATGTCTAGAGCCCACATGCTAGGCATTCCCGTGGTACCTGTCAATGGGTAGCAAGCCCCTAAAAATTTTTAAATGCTGCCATGTTTTTCTTATCCTGTTCCTCCTACCGAAAGTCTGATTTAAATTTTTGTCCTCCATTGCAAATAAACCCCAGTAAATATCAAATTTTGTGCTGAGCATTACTATTGTTACAAATACCATTGTTTTCACGTTAGCGTTGAAAAAGTCCAATAATTGCACAAATACTAATTAGCATCTGTAACAGCACTCTTGGGGTTAATCTTTCTACCACAGACCCCCCAATGGGGTCGGAGGAGCAAACTGTGTATCTGTATTACTATGATTATTTACATAGCGCTTGCAGTAACACTGAGTATTATACGGTGACACATTGAGAATTTATTCATTCACATCACTTCTTGTCCCGGTGGAGCTCACAATCTAATTTCCCTACCACCGACTCGCTCACGCATCGGGGCAATTTTATGGGAAGTCAATTAACTTTACCAGACTTTTTTTTATTTTAAACTATAAGAGAAAATCAGATGGGCAAATTCATACGAACATATAAGCTTTGTGTAGAGGGCCCAGCACTGCAAGGCAGCAATGATAACCCCTGTGCCACTGCGCCGAATTCCAGAAATAGCTGTGATATTGTATTTCCAACCTGCAATTCAGCTGTAGCTACAGAGCGATGCCCCCACAGTGCAAATGTAGACTGAAAGAAAGGAACTACAATATAAATGGACCAAAAGCCAGGACCGGAGAAGGGTCTACCACCACAAGGGTCCTGTGAGACTTATCTACAAACAAGGCTAAAGTCGAACTCACTGTCCTAGTACTGGATCACAGAGTAGTCAAGTCAAAACGGATGCAGGCGGTCCCCTACTTAAGGACATCCGACTTACAGACGACCCCTAGTTACAGATGGACCTCTCTACCCACTGTGACCTCTGGTGCAACTCTCTGGATGCTTTACTTTACTCCCATGCTGCAATGATCAGCTGCAAGGTGTCTGTAATGAAGCTTTATTGATAATCCTTGGTCCCATTCCACAAAAAATTTTGAAATTCTAATTGTCACTGGGGCAAAAAATTTTTTCGTCTAGATCTACAATTATAAAATATACAGTTTTGGCTTAAATACAAATTCAACTTTAGAACAAACCTATGGACCCTATTTTGTACGTAACCCGGGGACTGCCTGTATTGGGTAACCCTTTGGCAAATCATGCCCATTCTCCATCAAATAGTATACCCCCAGCCAATGCTGTGCTATAAAGTTACCCTGTGATGCTATTAGTAATCATCATAGAGTCCACGAGGATCATAGAAAAATTAGTTTTCCGTGTAGAATATAAAAGATGTATGAGGTGGCACTAATGGGCAGATTTGGCATTTTTTAAGCAAAGGCTAAGCTAAGGCTTAGTCTCCACTTTGAATGCCATAGGATGGACAGCCAGTGAAAAGTCGCTTCCCCTTAGTTCCTTGGGCATCCCACCACCTTAGTGGGGCATCCCACCACTGTGTTGGCCAATCCATGAGCTTCAGGGCCCAAAGCAATTGCATGGGTTGGGTTATGAGTAAATCCAACCCTTGGCAGGAATCAACCAACATCCCATTAGAATTTAAGCAACGAGTAGTCCAACTTGACTTGAGTCCAGCCGTGACTTGGATACAACTTTCAGTTGTCCTGGTGGTCTAATAGTGATGAAAGTCAAGTGCTTTAGATAATCCCTCTCTACATACTTGTATAGAACAGCTGAGCGTACAAGTGTATGATAGGAAGAATAGCTGTCAACCAGACACGAGCTATCGGAGGTTTGTCGGTACCTGTAGAAAATGTTGGGTTGGCCAATTATTCAAATGTATTCTCCTTATTGGAGGGACCTAAAATTTTACCAAAAACCTCTGGTAGATGCTTAGCTTCCACCGCAACACTAGTTCCAATGTCCCATGCAGCCCGTGTCAAAGAAGTCATTTACTGTGCATGAAACCTTTAAAATAAGGTCATTAATCAATTTTGCCATCTTAACACAAGATCTCTAAAACATCCCCAAAATGTCAAATTTTTGGTTTTACCAGAATCGAGAATCTTTACATGGACCCTTCCTACAAAATCTTTCCCGATTGACAAGTACAACTTGTAATTTATACTCAAGTTCAGTAAGCAGCTGCAAAAGCTATTCAATATATATATACAGTAGATTCTGGTTGGGTATCTGTGGAGATGGTGTAATCTAAATCATTGAGGCACATGCGGAGGAGTAATTTGTGTTTTTCAGAGGAGAGTTTGGCTACATAAGATCAAATGGGATTTAGAAGGGCACTGGAAGGATGTGACGTGTGGCTCATATGTGCTAGTAACGTGCCCGGTATACAATGTAATTACTACTTACACACTGTGATGGGCATCTTATTTACTGTTCAATGATGGACGTTTTGATTTGATTTTCAATATAGTTGGTGCTTCAGGCGCTATCACTTTCACTCTTCTTTGTATCTCCTGCAATGTATTAGCTTTCTCCCTGGAGGTCGTGATCAATCTCCCGACTCCTGGCAGTCATCGTGTTCAGGAAGAAACTTGTCACTTGTCATTTGACAATGATTGAGATGCCTGGATCTAGTTATAACCGCCCAGATATTATATCTTTGAAAGTTATGACATATCACACTTGAGGCACATGTCACCGTTGGTTGTGGAACCAGAAGCCAAAGCGTACTGCGCCCTGCATACTTCTATAAGGATATACAATACTAAGGGGGTCATTTATCTTTATTTTTATTCCAGTTTTTTCTGTCTTTTTTGAGAAATTTTTGGGGGACATTTCGAAATGTCTGTCGGACATTTGTTTTTGTCAGAAAGGCACATTTATCTTCTATTCCAGATGTGCTAAATGTCGCAAATGACATTTATCGTTTCAAATTGTCTAAAATTTTGCGACATTTTTGGGCACAAAAAACTCTAGACGAAACCATACTTAAAGAAAATGTAGAAAACGCAACAAATGTAACGAATGTCTCAAAAATAGGTCTGAATAAAAACCCCCATTTAACACATGGAAAAAGTGAGATCGACCAAGGAAGCAGATGGAAAAAAAGACAAAACAAACAGAGTTAAAATAACGTGACCAGGCCCGACCGGGAGTGGGCCAGCGCGAGGCATTACTGTCCCCAGGCCTGCGCACTTGCTGCAGCCGGCAAATTTTTACAAGTGAAAATTTGCTAGCTGCATTCATTTCTACTCCAGGTAGGGCCTGGTGTAGAGATAAGCCCTGCATGGCGACGGGGCAATCATACACCAGCGCACGAGCATAGACTATTAGAACCTGTCACCAACTAAAAATGACATTACAGGTGAGAGGTTCGCTCTAAAAATTCATTGATTTGGCAATGCCGGCTGTAGCAAAACCAACTTTTTCCTCATATTTCCCTCATAATAAATCTCACCAATGATTCGTAGAAATCATCATTGAGTAGAATTAGTATTTTTACCAGTGTGGAGTCTACCAGATCTTTTGGTAAAGTCTTTCCTGATGGCTATATACGCACCGCATCAGTGTGTGTAGGGTAGAGTTCCTGCCCTAATCATAACCCCAGAGTATTGTTTATTGTTGAAACTTGGGGGTCCGATTCGGCAGGCAACATCTTGCAGCAATTAAGAGAAAGCAATTACATCGGGTAGTGCGCCTATAATTGGCTTTCTAACTTTTATCTAGAAACTTCAAACAAGACGCAGTCCTGACGTCCAAAGCTTATTCTATTTGTTCATCCTCCAGATCTATGTACATGTACAGGAGAGATGCACTCATTTTTATTTGAACCTCTTTCATGAACTTGGACCATGAAATCCTTACACCTATATGACAATGGGGTGTGAAGAATTTTTGTAGAATATATCCTGGTGCTCGAACCCTTAAACTAAATCTCTGGACCTTGGTTGATCTGTAAGCCTTGGATATTGACAGACTATTCAGCAATGGCCCAATGGCATGCCAACACTTGTGGTCTAGACTGATACTTGAGATCGAGCTTTGGCATTATCTTACTTCTTTACGATCCGGGGAGTCGGCCATGTTGAAGTCCAACACGCTCAATTCTTTGTCTCCGACAACTCTGTACACAACAGTCCTTTAGATTATGTAACACTATCATACTTATCTTTAGTTTAAGAAGCTCATTAGAACAAACTCTGCTAATGTTAATGTTCCATGATATTCTAGGGTTCTAGATACTGGTCACTATTGCTTGAGGCATCTGGTGCAGCATTTTACATTCCGATTGTTGAAGATTCAGGATGCTGGTATTCAGCCATTCTGGGTTCCATAACCCTGGCACATGAACCCTTGTATCTGTAATAGGGTTCTAGAACATTGGTACAGTTGTCCATCAAAGATGTATACTACCATCTTAGTATCTAAAACATTGGCAGCAGTGTGCTTTTGTTTCGGAAGTTTTATAGGGGTCTCTGCTTCAATAACAAGGTTTGACTTGATGGAGCTGTTTTTTTCATCCTACTTTGAGACTGTGAACAATTATCCCCAAGTAATCGGCTGTTACCTATGGGTAAACCTGGTCCTTTCCCTGCAGCACCACCACAGGAGAAATAAATTTCAAGTCAAAGGGCCGTCAAAGTAGAGAATGGGTCCCTTCAGATTGAGATCAGGCTCCTACATAGAGGACATCTCTCTGTGATATCTGAGAATGGATCCTTTTTTATTGGCCCAAAGTTGTGTAAAAACAACAAAAAACTTATACTCCAGTTCAGCGTGGCTCCTCCCATCACCACTGGCCTCTGTTGACATATTGTGACTTTGCGGTGATATTTTATGGACATCACACACTCAAAGTTGCCGGCTGGTGTTGGGTGCGTGTAATTGACACAACATCACAACCTCTGTATACCAATGGGAACCGGCAGTGGCACCATCAGAGATTAATGGATCATTACTCTGACGGAAGGGGCGAGGGATCCGATGGACCCCTTGTTTTTGCGATCTGTGGGGGTTTCAGCACTGAGACCCCACTGATCAGCAAGTTAGGCCCTATCCCGTGGATAGGGCATAACTTTAGTTTGTGGCAAAACAACTTTAAGGACCAAGATAAGTTCTTTGTTGTTTTGGGGCCCATGAACAATATTTGATTCCTGACCGCCCCTTTAACTCATATCATGGTAAAGTGGCTTTTTTCAAAACCGGAATAACCCTTCAACGTATAAGGTCCTGACATTTTGGCAAACACTACTTCACGTCCAGGACACAATTGTACTTACATTTACAGTCCTAGTTGAGTAAGACCTGAACTTTCCCGCTGTAGGCTAAATAAGAGAGAGAACATTGTGTTACCACATTCATTTTGTAGTCTCCATCATGGGAAATTTCTTGCCACGAGCATAACACAAAAATGAGATGATTATGGTATAGAATGAGGCTCGGCACAGTTTGGATGCGGAAGTTTCCACTTATTTCACGTAAGGAATTGAGTTGATGAAGTTAATTTAGAACGATCTGTGTCCACGTTGTGAATGATAATAAAAGTTACTCTACAATGATATATCATGTTTGTTTAATTTCAGGCGCCCTATTAAGCCCCTTCAACATCATTTGCTTGCAAAGTCGACCTGAGACCTGCGTTGTAGTCTTACTAATGACATTTCCCGTTAACTAATTGGTATGTAATTGTCCTGCTGTTCATTAGTACGGCTTCTATTATGTCCTCCAGTTGTTTTGTATCAATGTTTTCGAGTCTGGTGAGGTTTTTGTCTGCGGGGCTTAATGGGGTAATGTTGAAAAATGCAGATTATGATGGTACAGATTTAAGATATCCGGAAGGTCCATGTCCCAATAGGCATTCTAGTTTCTTATATGGTTCGATACATTTAATGCTCATTTGATCACTTGAAATCTTGGGAAACAGGAAAACTTTTGGAATATTTTTGATGGGTAGAAATAGAATTTTTGATTTATGCTAATTTTGTAATGGATTATGGATCATACTAATTCCTGTCCGGCACCACTGGTAGTGGACCCAATGGAGCACCGCGGACGATGACATAAGCCGACACCTGGGAGCGGAGTCTAAGTGCCATCCAGTTTTCACCAGAGCCCACGGCAAAGCTGGTTGGACTTGCTGGGGCGTGGTACCACCAGGCCGCTACACAGGTGCGACTTTGTCCGCTGTGGCGGCCAAGGCATAGTACAAAGTCTTAAGGCAAGATCATGGTCGGTGACAGGCAGGAGGTCAAGACAGGCAGCAAAGGATCAGAGTCGGGGACGTAGTGGAAGGTCAGGACAGGCAGCAGGAGATAGGGATGCGCGCGCCAAACCGCCCGAGCCAGCGCTGCAATGAGGCAATGTAAGGCCGACATCCGAGTCCCGGGAGAGCAGAGAGGGGCACGGGTAAGGACATGGGTCGCAGGAGCACCCGTGACAGTTCCTATATGAATGTGTTGTTCTTGGGTTAAAAATCAAATAGACACTCCTATTGGTGAGATCATGGTGAACCAGCCAGATTCCTGCAAAACCAGTTTTTCATGGTTTGTGGGCTCAAATGTTCATGGCAGGCCAAAAATATGAAAAGCAACAGCCGCGCCTCCGACAGCCGAGCTAGAAATGGAGAAAGATGATTAGATATGAGATATAGATTTCTCAGGGAAAACAGTGGGTTATACTACAATGGGGGTCATTTACTAAGGGCACGATTCGCGTTTTCCCGCCGTGTTACCCGAATATTTCCGATTTGTGCCGATTTTCCCTGGATTGCCCCGGGATTTTGCCGCACGCGATCGGATTGTGGTGCATCGGCGCCGGCATGCACGCAACGGAAATCGGGGGGCATGGCTGAACGAAAACCCGACGGATTCAGAAAAACTGCCGCATTTAAAACAATAAAAGTGTCGCTTAGGACGCTCTTAACTTAACTTGGTCCGGCTTGGTGAATTTCAGGGCATTCGGATGCTTTTCAGCGCAGCAGAGCCACCTGGTGGACGGCGGAGGAACTACCTTGATGAATCCTGGCCAGACCCGAATCCAGCGCAGAGAACGCGCCGCTGGATCGTGAACGGACCGGGTAAGTAAATCTGCCCCAATGTCTCTGCAACCTAACATTTCCATACTCCTGCCATTATGCTTCTTTATCTACTACTACTCACCCCTTCTATAAAGCTGATGGCATGAGGGCACATTCCTCTGGGGTCTCAGGTATTTATCTGCTCTGGGGTCTCCAGTATCAGTAGTTGTATTCTCTGGAGTCTCCAGTATTAGTAGTTGTCTGCTCTGGAGTCTCCAGTATCAGTAGTTGTATTCTCTGGAGTCTCCAGTATTAGTAGTTGTCTGCTCTGGAGTCTCCAGTATTAGTAGTTGTCAGCTCTGGAGTCTCCAGTATTAGTGGTTATCTGCTCTGGAGACTCCAGTATTAGTAGTTGTCTGCTCTAAGGTCTTCAGTATTTGTCTGCTCTGGGGTCTCCAGTATTTGTCTGCTCTGGGGTCTCCAGTATTTGTCTGCTCTAAGGTCTTCAGTATTTGTCTGCTCTGGGGTTTCCAGTATTTGTCTGCTCTGGGGTCTCCAGTATATGTCTGCTCTGTGGTCTCTAGTATTAGTAGTTGTCTGCTCTGGGCTCTTCAATATTATTAGTCTGCTATATGATCTGGAATATAATGTGTCTGCTCTGGTGCTCTCTAGTATTATTGTCTGCTCTGGGGTCTCCAGTATTAATATTTGCTCTGACATCTCCACTATTTTTGCATGCAGTATCTCGGTGGTATTTATTGCAGTATTGTGGTATTTATAATTTACTGCTGGGGACCCACAGGGCAGATATTTAAAGGAAATTTCATAATTTTTTATAATTTATTATATATTTGTGGAGTTGGTCCATTTTATCACAACTCTACAGCCCGGCAGCATGCAGCACAGTGGCTTAGTGGTTATCATTACAGCCTTGCAGCACTGGGGTCCTGGGTTCAAGTCCCAGGGTCAACATCTGCAAAGAGTTTGTATGTTCTCTCCGTGTTTGCGTGGGTTTCCTCTGGGTCCTCTGGTTTCCTCCCAAAACATACTGGTAAGATCATGACTAAGGCTATACGCCGAAACGTGTCGATCTCTAAAATTACGATGTACCTGAATTTGTGATCGCTATGTCGGATTATAACCAATAAAGAAAAGGATTTCTTCACCTAAATTATGAGTGCCGGATCCTTTTTCCAAAACATACTGGTAGGGTGATTAGATTGTGAGCCCCGTGGGGACAGGAACCGATTTGGCAAGCTCTGTGCAGCGCTGCGTAATCTGTGTGCGCTATATAAATAATATTATTATTATATTATTATTATTTATAAATATGTCTATATCATTGCACACAGGGCATGAGTAAGCCATTCTCTGGGGATCACCATAGGATGTAATGTTGATCCTTCCTTACATCCAGTTTAAAACGGATAGCAATTTCTAAAACGTGGGGCGTTGAACCCCCATGACCCCTGTTTCTGTACTCATTACTCTCCCTACATACACGAAAGTTTCTATATTTATTGTGTATTATACGGCACACATACACTGCTCCGGTTTTGTTGCAGATTACGGTTTTTATTGCCTATCTATATATTATACAAGTTGTTGACAGAGGGAAGAGGAAATTCTGTGAAATGTAGAACAATGTCTCCTACAAACAAGGATTTATTAACAGATGGCTGGCTTTAGGGGCATGACATGTCTCTGCTGTTTCTCATTTCTTTAAATAAAGATGGTATTACCGGGATATTCTGCTCGGATCGGACCGCACAAGTCATTATTTAACAGTAACCAGCTCCGACGAGAATACAGGCCAGGAACATCTCTATTAGAGGATGTGGTCAGCTTCAAATCAGACATCTCCGAGTCAAGAAGAAAGATGAATTGTGAGCGTTTCTGCATTTCATTTTCGGCTCATTGCAGAGAAACATTCGGAGACGCTGCTGATATTGGCCACAAAATAATGAAGGAAAACATTAGAGAAGGCCCCGGCATTATAATGTGCTTTTAATATTGCAGCTAAATGATAGGTACCATCTGCTTAGACCAAAGAGGGACAGATACTTAAGTCATTAATGGGGATATGTTCACCCAATCCCCCTGGGCTGCTTAGACGACTTCATCTTCTACAAGAAAATACCGAATTTCCGGGACTAAATTTAAAGGAGTTGGTTACTCTCCCTCTCTCTATGCTTCAGACTAATATATGCCTTGTAATTTATACAGTACCAGTGCTTGTTGTCTATTAAAGGGACTGTCCAGGATTAAGAAAACATAGCTGCTCTCATCCGTTTAGCGCGGTATTGAAGAGCAGATCAGACATACCCCATAGATATGTGCAATCATTTTTCTGGATAACACCTTTACCAAGGGAGTGGAAACAGCTTTAGTTATAGTAATGGATGCAGTAATCATGTAAAGTATGTCATATCTGTCAAGAATTGCTCCTAAAAGGGATTGTATTACCAATCCCAGATTGAGCGGGACAGTCCCGGAATTTCAGGTCCCTGGTGGCGGGAGGTACATCCTAGAGGACACAGTTGGAGTTGACTGCAATGATGTATCAGGGAGCCGTCGGCTCCCCACATCAACAATAAGCCTCTGACACTGCTGTGTGCTGTGGGTTTTGGGCATAATGTGATTACAAATTAGGGGCTTGCAACTCTCTAACCCATGTATTGTTGAAACATCAGACCTTCTTTTTTGACCAATCAACACCAGACCTGAAACTGTTCCATATAATGAAATCATATTGATATTAAAGTTGAGTATCTGATTTTTTTATTCATTATTTACTGGGGAAATAAGGGGAAATGGGGGGCAAAGGAGCATTATAAACACATTGGGGGTCATTTACTAAGGGCCCGTTTCGCGTTTTCCCGACGTGTTCCCTAATATTTCCGATTTGTGCCGATTTTTCCCTGTATTGCCCCGGGTTTTTGGCGCACACGATCGGATTGTGGTGCATCGGCGCCGGCATGCACGTGACGGAAATCAGGGGGCGTGGCCGACCGCTGCATTTAAAAAATAAAAAGTGTCGCTGGACTCGCGCTTACCTTCACCCACGATGGCTCGGTGAACTTCAGTACGTTCCAATGGTCTTCAGCACAGCAGCGACACCTGGTGGACGGCGGAGGAACTGCCTTAATGAATCCCGGCCGGACCCGAATCCACCGCAGAGAACGCGCCGCTGGATCGCGAATGGACCGGGTAAGTAAATCTGCCCCATTGTTGACATGGATAAGGCATCCCCCATCCATAGGAGAGGGTATAAGTGTCTGATTGTTGAGACTCTGATCACGGTGCTATCCTGTGATCATGAAATGGGGCTCCATATGAATGGAGTGCTGGAGCGCGTGATTGATCAGAGTTCCATTCACTTCTATGGACTGAAGGAGAATCCCCTAAAATAAGTGATCATGTATATAACAGGTGCCCCAATGCGCTATTCATGGTGGGCACTTACCCCTCGTGGGTCTTTCCAGTGGTCAGACCTCCAGCAAACAGACATTCATCCTGTAAACCGTGGATAGTAGATAAGTGTCTATAATGAAACAACCCTTTAAATATTGTTTCTCTTTTCAGTTGTGGCTATAAGTGATGCAAATACAATGTACATTGCAGTTGCAAATCATCGTCTTCCCGATTCCACCTTGGTGAAGAATCGCGGTGACTGACACATTTGTTCGGTGGAGATGTACAGAGGACATTGGAAAGAAAGCGGCGGAGTAGGGAGCGATTTGCATGTATTTAGCCTCCCTATTGTATAGTGTAGCAGCTCAACTAAAAACTCAACGAGTTCCCCTAGTAACCTTTCATTTCCATACATTAATACCGTATATCTGTAGCTATAGAACTACTTGCATTACCTTTATCTTTCTCAAATGCTATGTACCCACTACTTGGTGACCTCAGAAAGTCACTTGACTTATACAAAGCGTTAGCAGCAGAATAAGAGAAGCGAATTGTACAAGGAGAGAGACGCGAGACGATATTGACTCTAATCTTGAACAAACTCAAAGAGAACTCAATGTTCTGCTGAAATAGATGTTATTTTACTGTACAATTCAATTAAAGCCAAGCTCCAACGTTCGTCTAAAAGTTTACTGCATGCGAAGAGTTAGATCAAAGGGTGTGGACGGTAAAACATTTGCCACTTCGTCTAAACAATAGCCCCATACAAAGCATAGTAATAGCTCTAAGCAGTGCATAAAATAATGCTACTATACCGTACATAAAGTAATACCATCATACAATGCATCAAGAATACTGCCATATGATATACAAAGTAATACCATCATACAAGGCATAAGCACAAGGTAATACTTTCATACAGTGCCCTAAAATCTAGAAAAGAACAGCATCCTATAAGACATACGCACAAAGTAATATATTGCATGAAATGCACTAAAGAAAACTGCCATATAATACACAAACGAATACCACCCTATAAGACACAAGCAAAAGGTAATACTTTCATACAGTGCCCTAAAATCCAGAAAAGAATAGCATCCTATAAGACATTAGCACAAGGTAATACCTTCATACAGTGCCTTAATATCCAAAAAAAGAATAGCATCCTATAAGACATAAGCAAAAAGTAATACAATAAACCGTAACAATAAACCGCGATGTAATATACAAACTAAGGGTGGCACGGTGGCTCAGTGATCAGCACTACAGCCTTGCAGCACTGGCGTTCTGGGTTTAAGTCCCATCCAGGTCAACATCTGCAAAGAGTTTGTACGTTCTCTCTGTGTTTCCTCCGGGTCCTCCGGTTTCCTCCCACACTCCAAAACATACTGGTAGGTTGCTTAGATTGGGAGCACCATGGAGACATGGACTGATTTGGCCAGCTCTGTGCAGCACTACACAATCTGTTGGTGCTATATAAATAAAGGAATTATTATTATTATTAAAACTAATACCATCCTATAAGACATAAGTTCAAGGTAATACCTTCATGTAATGCACTAAAGAATACCGCCATTATATTACACAAAGTAATTTCATAATACAAGACATAAGCAAAAGGTAATACCTTCATACAATGCACTTAAGAAAAACCGCCATGTAGTACACAAATGAATACCATCCTATAATACACAAGATCACGGTAATACTTCATAGAATGCACTAAAGAATGCTGCCAATGGGGCAGATTTACTTACCCGGTCCGTTCGCGATCCAGCGGCGCGTTCTCTGCGCTGGATTCGGGTCCGGCCGGGATTCATCAAGGCAGTTCCTCCGACGTCCACCAGGTGGCGCTGCTGCGCTGAAGTTCCCTGAAATGCACTGAAGTTCACGATCCTATCCTGGATGAAGGTGAGTGCAAGCTCCGCGACACAATTTCCTCTTTTAAATGCAGCGGTTTTTCCGAATCCGTCGGATTTTCATTCGGCCACGCCCTCCGATTTCCGTCGCGTGCATGCCGGTGCCAATGCGCCACAATCCGATCGCGTGCGCCAAAATCCCAGGGCAATTCAGGTACAATCGGCACAAATCGGAAATATTCGGGTAACACGTCGGGAAAACGCGAATCGGGCCCTTAGTAAATGACCCCCAATATGTTACACAAAATAATACCATCCTATAAGACACAACTACAAGGTAATGACTTCATAGAAAGCACTAAAAATACTTCCATATAATACACAAACTAATGCCAGCCTATAAAACACAAGCACAAGGTAATACTTCATACAGTGCCCTAATGAAAACTGCCATATAATACACAAACTAATACCATCCTATAAGACACAAGCACAAGGTAATACCTTCATACAGTGCACTAAAGAATTATATTACACAAAGTAATACTATAAAACACAAGCATAAGGTAATACTTCCTACAATGCACTAAAGAAAATTGTCATATAAAACACAAACTAATACCATCTGATACACATACAATGCCCTATAGAAAATACTGCCATATAATACACAAAGTAATACCATCCTATAAGACACAAGCACAAGGTAATACTTTCATACAGTGCACTAAAGAATACAGCCATAATCATACCATCCTATAATAAAATTAAACTTCACAATACGTAAAAATAACATAAATTATGTAATAAATTTAAGTTTTCCTAATTTCTTTCTTTTAAAATTTTATGTATGTAACAACAAAAAATCCCCTTCAGTGTTGACTTCCTCGAAGTTAAAATCTATTTCCTCCTCTGCCGGTGCTCAGCCTCAGCCTCTCTCACTTTGCACACAATCTCCGCGCTTTCATCTCTTGTCAAGTCCCACAGCTGCTTTTTGCGATCTCCGTTTCCTGATAAATTCACTTTGTTCGTTCAAGTGTAAAGTCCCAGTCCCACAATAAACGCCAGTGTCAGTCCACCCAATAACCGGCTTGTCGCTAGGTTGGGAATATCCTTGTGCGTTGCTTGTCAGATGTAAAGGATTTGAAATTTACTTTCAGTTCCCTTCCAGTAATCCAAAATGTCTACGAGTCCTGGAACAATCCTTCTCGTTTACTCTGGGATTGCAACAAAAGTCAAACTTAATTGTTTGGATTGTGAAATAATCTTTTGAGTTCTCATTAATATTAATTGTTTATACACTTGGGGGCTTCTGCCGGCAGTGAGGAGAAGTTTGCGCTAGACAAGGTCTTTAAGAACGTTTCCAGTCTGTAGTCAGATCAACTTTAATTGTACAAGAAGAAAATTTCTAGAATAAAATATATATATATAGACAATAAATTAGATTAATGCAAACGTTGGATTTTTAAAAAATTTATATATAAAAAAAAATTACAGTACACCATGGAGAAACTTACTTGTTCCCGACCTCCAAGAGAAGTTTGGATGTAAAGAGACATTTACTAAGGGTCCTGGGGCCGTGATTCCATCAGGTTTTTCTGAATATTTCCGATTTGTGCCCTTTTGTGCTGAATTGCCCCGGGTTGTGCCGCACACTATCGGATCGCCGCAACAGAAAACGGGTGGCGTGGCCATCGGACAACCCGACGCATTCAGAAAAACCATGGAATTTAAGAAAAGAATTGTGTCGCAAGATCAGCACTCACATGCACTGGGAAGAAGAAGGTGAACTCCGGCGGACCACGGCGCAGCAGCAACACCTGCAGGAATTCGGGCGAACGAGCTAAATGAATCCCGGCAGACCCAAATCCTCATCGGATAACGCGCCGGGAGATCGCGACTGGACTGGGTAAGTAAATGTGCCCCAATGACTCTTTCTACTGACCAAATAAAGAAACAAAATGATGAGTTCCGATCATCAGTGGATTATATAAAAACAGGCATTTTGGGCTGTACCCGGGACTCAAGCCCATGGCCACCCAAAGTACACACCAAATTTTATACTGAGAAAGACCTCCACCCATGAAATCATTGTACATTTGTTCCAGCTCTCGACACACAAGTACACAAGAGCCATTTCAGGACCTTTAATGTCCTCCAAAGGTCCTGAAAGCAGCAGAAAGGACGAATCCTCCATTCCCCAAGAAGATGATTCTAATACCATATGTAAGAAGTGGATTCCAGACTTGTAGGGGCTATAATATTCATACAGACTTAGACCCATGGCAGCCGTTGTCCGCCCACAGTACCGAAAAAAATCCTCTGGACCAGTGTTTAAGGGGTTATGCAGTCTTTTTAAGAACTTCCCCCACAGCAGAGGATCCTATAAGACAAAGAAATAAAGATGTCTGTTCTTTTCTGGCTCCATGGATCATGAACATGGATTGACAAGTGGTGTGGACCTCAAAGTCGGCAGAATGCAAACTTTTTTCGTTGCCGATCCCAATCTGGATTTTTTTTGTGAAGACCCTTCATATGGTATGGTCCATAAAATACACATTTCATCATGGCTGTATTTTCCAAAATGCACAGTACACCAAAATCAGGGCTCCTGGAATTATAGTGATATGTGATGCTCCTGTCTATCCATTGGTCGACATACAAAGTTTTACTGTGATCAATAGTACTGCGGGGAAGCAATGACTCCTAGAATTATGGATGACTTGGATGCTTTGTGTTCAGGTTTTGGGGAAGAGCTCATTCTGGGAAATTTGGGCATTTTATGGTGTGTATTTCATGGAAAGAAATGCCCATGTAGGCCAAGGTAATTAAAAAGCTCAAAATGTGTTACCAAAGCTTCAAAAAAAGTGCATGTGTCAACTGTGGATTGGTATGATTTTGTAAGATCTTGAAGTGGAACAATCCATACTATTTGCAGGTAGGTACCAAGTTGTCTCTGTTATAGCACTCCAAGTCCAGTTCTGAGTCATTCGGTCAAGTTCGGACTGGAAAAGATGTGGCATTTATGCAGAGTCATCCAGTCTGAGGGCAATTAGAAGACCTGGGGACCAGACTCACTGGAGTATAGGTGACCTTCAGAGCGAATAGAAGTCATTTACAAAAAGTTGGACTAGACCGTCTTATTCTGCACCGGCTTTCATGCATCACAAATCGGGGTGCCGACTGTCGGACGATTTGACAGATTTGGAGATTTAACTTAAAAATTGTGTCGCAGTCCAAGCACTTACATACACCGGAAGGAAGATGGTGAACTCCGGCGGACCTGAGCG
This sequence comes from Engystomops pustulosus, assembly GCA_019512145.1. Taxonomy (NCBI): domain Eukaryota; kingdom Metazoa; phylum Chordata; class Amphibia; order Anura; family Leptodactylidae; genus Engystomops; species Engystomops pustulosus. Next base: position 11,216,190 of record CM033649.1, read on the forward strand.
GGGAAGTGACACATGCAGGATATTGGGCACACGATCTTTGTGAATCGCGCCAGAGTCCATGATCGCCAGACACTTGGGAACTCTGGAACTTCTGTGGCTGGGTAAGTAAATGTGCCCCATTAGGTATCTCCACATGTAAAAATGCCCGATCTATCAAAATATAGTAATAGTTTTTCACTGTGCGGAAATTAGCGCCGAAGTCGAAAATGGCACTTTTTGAAAAATATAAAAAATTTAATAAAAAGTAATCAAAAGGTCAAAAATGGTAGCATTTAAAACGTCATCAAAAGTTCAAAAAAAAAATTACTTCCCCCAAAGTTTCATACACCGAAGTATGAAAAAGTTATCAGCGCAAGATGGCAAAATCAAAAAACAGTTTTTTTGCACAGGAGGTTTTAATTTTTGTAAATGTATAAAAACATTATAAAACCTATACAAATTTGGTATCCCCGTGAAGGCGAAAATGTGAAGAGGGGGATGCAGCTGCAGTTTCTTCCTTTCAATGTCTATGAAACTGTGTTTGTAGGAGGGCAGAAGATCACGATTAGGTGGGTCCTTAATTGAGTAACATCAGGAACACCTGGTCCTTCACTAGTTGTAGAGAGATGCTAAAAAAAAATCCAGAAACACTCAATGCTACTTCTGATTTATAGCGCCAGCTGCCTTTGCTATTTTTGTTGAGGAGCTCAAAAAGTTTTCTATTATATTTTTGTTACATTTTGTGTTCAAAATTGTTTGTCATGCAGGAAAAACTCAACATAAAACTGTAACAGGAGGAGATATCGGATGGATGTTCTACAGACCTTCCCAAACACTTCGACAAGTCTAAAAAAATTGGATCTGTACATGACTCCATTGACTTTTTAGGAAGGATTACATTTCTAGAAAGCAGTACTATCGGGGTCATTTACTAAGGGCCCGAATCGGGTTTTTACGGCGATTTACCCCAATTTTTCTGTTTTGCGCCGATTTTCCCTGAATTGCCCCGGGTTTTTGGCGCAAGCGATCGCATTATGGCGCATCGTCGCCGGCATGCACGTGACACAAATCGGGGGGGGGGGGATGCCTGGCCGAACGAAAACCCCTACGGATTCGGAGAAACGCCGCCGCCTTTAAAAAAAAAGTGTTGCTTGACACGCGCTTACCTGCACCCACGATAGCTTGGTGAACTTTAGTGCATTCCGATGAACTTCAGCGCAGCAGTGACACCTGGTGGACGTCGGAGGAACTGCCTTAGTGAATCGCCGGAAGACCCGAATCCTCCGCACAGAACGCGCCGCTGGATCGCGAATGGACCGGGTAAGTAAATCTGCCCCTGTATGTCAGTTGTAGGTACAGGCGGTCCCCAAGTTAAGATCACCCCACTTACAGATGACCCCTAGTTACAAACGGACCTCTGGATGTTAAAAATTTACTGTACTTTAGTCCCAGGCTACAATGAACAGCTATAACTGTTATCACAGGCGTCTGTAATGAAGATTTAATGTTTATCCTGGTTCTTATGACAACCCAAAAGTTGGTTACGGAAACCCAAAAAAATTTTGGCTGGGGTTACAATTATACAATATACAGTTCCAACTGACATGCAAATTCAACTTAAGAACAAACCTACAGAACCTATCCGGTACGTAACCCGGGGACTACCTGTATATGTAATGGTTAGGTTAGACAAATTACTGTCAAATTAAATTTTCAAACATTTGTTCAAACTTACTGGTTACGTTTCACCGGACTTCATGCTACAAGTCGATATAAACAATCCTAAATTTCCATAAGAAAAGAAATAAATTCCACATACTACTTCAATATTCTAGTGAAACCCTTGACAGGCCTCACATACAAACAAATAGTATCTCGTGACATTGTGAAATTAGGATTTTTTTCGAGAAGCTTGTCGTCTTGTGTCACCCATCTCCACAGCCAAGAGAAAACGTAGTGAAGGAAATATCTGTCCGACGTTGTCAAGCTTTCTTTCAAGTCAAAAATTCTGGGACCCCAATGGAACCTTCAATATTCCCTAAAAGTCTAAGAGTTCTGAACTGTATTCACTGCACAAAAAATTGTTTGTTTTTTTTAGTTTTTTTTCTAAACAAATATATATATATACACTCACCGGCCACTTTATTAGGTACACCATGCTAGTAACAGGGTTGGAGACCCCCTTTGCCTTCAGAACTGCCTCAATTCTTTGTGGCATAGATTCAACAAGGTGCTGGAAGCTTCCTCAGATTTTGGTCCATATTGACATGATGGCATCACACAGTTGCCGCAGATTTGTCGGCTGCACATCCATGATGCGAATCTCCCGTTCCACCACATCCCAAAGATGCTCTATTGGATTGAGATCTGGTGACTGTGGAGGCCATTTGAGCCCATGACCTCATTGTCATGTTCAAGAAACCAGTCTGAGATGATTCCAGCTTTATGACATGGCGCATTATCCTGCTGAAAGTAACCATCAGATGTTACAGGGTACATTGTGCTCATAAAGGGATGGACATGGTCAGCAACAATACTCAGGTAGGCTGTGGCGTTGTCAACGATGCTCAATTGGTACCAAGGGGCCCAAAGAGTGCCAAGAAAATATTCCCCACGCCATGACCCCACCACCACAGCCTGAACCGTTGATACAAGGCAGGATGGATCCATGCTTTCATGTTGTTGACGCCAAATCTGACCCTACCATCCGAATGTCGCAGCAGAAATCGAGACTCATCAGACCAGGCAACGTTTTTCCAAACTTCTACTGTCCAATTTTGATGGAGCTTGTGCAAATTGTAGCCTCAGTTCTTTTCTTAGCTGAGAGGAGTGGCACCCGGTGGTGTCTTCTGCTGCTGTAGCCCACCTGCCTCAAAGTTGGACGTACTGTGCGTTCAGAGATGCTCTTCTGCCTACCTTGGTTTGTAACGGGTGGCGATTTGAGTCACTGTTGCCTTTCTATCAGCTCGAACCAGTCTGCCCATTCTCCTCGACCTCTGGCTCAACAAGGCATTTCCGCCCACAGAACTGCAGCTCAGTGGATGTTTTTTTTTGGATCTCTCTGTAAAACCCTAGAGATGGTTGTGCGTGAAAATCCCAGTAGATCAGCAGTTTCTGTAAATACTCAGACCAGCCCTTCGGGCACCAACAACCATGCCACGTTCAAAGGCACTCAAATCACCTTCTTCCCCATACTGATGCTCGGTTTGAACTGCAGGAGATTGTCTTGACCATGTCTACTTGCCTAAATGCACTGAGTTGCCGCCATGTGATTGGCTGATTAGAAATTAAGTGTTAATGAGCAGTTGGACGGTGTACCTAATAAAGTGGCCGGTGAGTGTATATATATATATATAATATATATATATATACGGAATAAAACAGTAACTTTGTATCATAAATTATTGTGCAATGAGAAAGCTACGGGCAACTATAAAATAAAATAAAAAAATCTACACTACAACAAAAATTTTTCTTTTTTTTATATATTTCAGCAAAAAAAATACCTGTAAAAACAAAATACTAATGAAGACAAATAAGTCACTTATTACAGCGCACATATATCTGCCCCAAAGACCTGGGAAATACGATTAAGATGGAACACTGCCTTATTCATAACCCCTTGTTGGTTTCTTTTACAGTTACCTCCAGCCTAATAATTAGACTAAAGGCCACCAAAAAAAAATAAGGGTGCGGGGCTACACAGAGCCGGGAAATTAACTGTTCATAAATCACAACTGAATTATTAATTACATTTGGGAAAATTAGCTCCCAGGTACAGGTAAAAAATACTACATCAAACCAAATAATAATCAAATAAAGCACAAAAAAATATCAAGAAAGAAAGAAAAAGTGTAATATAAATTATGCAAATATTGTAGAATCATTTTTCTTTTTTTTCCTTTTTTAGTGTGTTTTATATATATTTAGCCTACACATGCCTGGAACTTTTGTTTTATTTTTCATGCATTTTTTCTTCCTTCCCCCCATTTATCCAGCAGGTTGTCAGCCTATGTCAAAGTGACTGAGAATGGGATAATCTTTCTAGGGCCCCGCGCTTGCACTGATGGTGGCACATTGGGGCAGATTTACTTACCCGGTCCATTCGCGATCCAGCGGCGCGTTCTCTGTGGTGAATTCGGGTCCGGCCGGGATTCACTTAGGTAGTGCGCCCGATGTCCACCAGGTGTCGCTGCTGCGCTGAAGTCCGCCGAGGCCCGCCGGAATGCACTGAAGTTCACCTGCCTATTCCTGGTGAAGGTAAGCGCAAGTCCCGCGACAGTTTTTTAAAAAAAATGCGGCGTTTTTTCCGAATTCGTCAGGTTTTCGTTCGGTTACGCCCCCTGATTTCCGTCGCGTGCATGCCAGCGCCGATGCATCACAATCCGATCGCATGCGGCAAAATCCTGGGGCAATAGAGAGAAAATCGTCGCAAATCGGAAATATTCGGTTAACACGCCGGGAAAACGCGAATCGGGCCCTTAGTAAATGACCCCCATTACCTTTTCGCTCCTCTTTCATGCTCAAAGGGGTTTTCCCACGAACACAAGTTAGGCCCTATCTCATCACTGAGACCCCCACAGATTACAAAAACGGGGGGTCGGATGGGGTCCCTCGTCGCTCCGTCAGACTAATGGAGCAGATGGCAGCGCATGACCATTCTGCTCCATTCATCTCTATGGAGCTGACGGAAATTGCTGAGCGACGGGGGGTCCGACTGAGGTACTTGAGACCCCATCAGACCCCTTGTTTTTGTGATCAGCAAGTTAGACCCTATCCACAGGATAGCTGGTGACAAGTCCCAAATAATATGCAGCATTCTGAATCATTCCAGTACTTAATAAAACTTTTTTTTAACCCATTTACTTACATTTACAAATTTACTCAGTTTTTTTTGCTGTTTTAGCTCCTATCACTCAGTGATGGTCAGTGTAGAATAAGCAGTGTGGGTGGGGACTCTCTAAGCATGATCCTTCTAGTGCTGTGAGATGCTGTGTGCTGACAATGTGCTTAGATCATCAGGGTACAGGGTTTATCTACACTTTTATTTAGCTTCTGAACAGTTTACTAGTATATGACACAGAGAAAAATAGAGATTAAATAAACCAGAGATGATAAGATCTATAAGATGGATATAACACACAATGACACTCCCCAGCTCAGCTGCATTTGAGCTATAACACAGAGTGCCTCCCCTGGATAAAGACCTTGTCTTATCTGCAGCTTATAGAGTATGTCTCTGTCAGGCTGCTTGCCAGCAGACAGGAGAAACTATGCATTAGAAGAATCGGCCCTGCCCGACCATAATAACCAGAAGATTTACGGTCGGATCCCAGGGCAACCAAAATTGTATATAACAGGACTGATAAAGACAGATTGGACTTATATCTGTAAAATGCTGTATTTTTGTTAATAACTGTGAATGTGTTATTTTGTTATCCTGAGTATATTTAAGAATCTTCTCTTTGTGGGGAATACCCCTTTAAGCTTATATAAAAATTAGCTATTTATATTCCATTGAATCAATAATTCTTTCTAAGTATTTAATTCGAAATTTTCATTTTCATCTCTCAGAATCTTATCTTTTCATCTTCCCTTTGTTATCTGGTACATTGTACGCCACCAGACCCATGCTGACAGACCTCACAGAACGTCCTCCTGCCGATTACCTAGACAAAGAGGCATATTTATCAGGGTCACAGCCCTGCACATTCATCACAGCAATTTGGTCTTGACAAATGTTTGTTCGTTCTTTGCGTGTTTTGCTTTCTCTTCATGGCCGTCGGTAAATGGAATGAAATCTCTGAGAGCAGCTTTCAATTCTTCCGTTTCTCGTATTATATCAATCTTCTCCTTTTGTTAAAGACACGTTATTTCCAGTAGATTGTTGTCACATTTCTCTGATATTTCTCAACCCTGAACCCAATGTTTCAAAATGGAGCCTTTTTTTTTAGTGTCGGTTTCAAAATGGCGGCCACAATTTTCAATGATACAATGCAAATGTCATGAAAGTGTTGAAGTTTTTGTTAAAAAAGGAAAAATGATGAGGTTGGCTGAGGGTAAGAGAAATGTTACCTTAACTCACTTTGCCTATTCACCTGGTGAAATCTGAAGAAACCTTAAATAAACTTGAGAGTAATCCTAAAGTAGACACGTATCAACGGTATCGCATAATATACTATTCGGAGTAATCACAAGATGTGACTATAAGATTTATCTTTGCAAGATTTTTGTTAACATAACAAGAAGGGAAAACGAGGACTATTGCAAGACTTAAAGTAGATGTTTACGAACTCCAACTCTTGCCAACCTTCTATAGGTATCTATCCACTGATTCTGGACTTTTTGAATATAAAGAACAATTTCACATTTTTGTATTAATGCAGTGGGTTTGGGAGAGGATAAAATGTAAAATAGGGTGTAAAGGTTATTTGGGGATATCACCATTATGGGGATTTAAAAAATGGGCTTTGGCCCCGACTGGCTACTTTTTATTTATACATCTGGTAGTGGGACAGAGGAATCTGAGATCTGGAGATCTGGCTGCCGATTTTCACTTACACGTCGGTGGTTGGTTGTTCTATGCCCAGCTTGGGTACGCCTTCAGTGATTGCCGACTAGATGAGGACTTTAAGGAAGTGGTCCACCCATTGGAGACCTTTTTTGCCCCACAGGTAGATTAGAAAGTAATAATGTCTAGGGTCTATAAGATCTTACAAAAAAGGGACAAACCACCTATATTATTATACACTACTGATTAGGGGCATTCATTTGCCGGATTGGCTGCTCAGCAATATGTCTAGGTCGGGTGGAATACACTCAGAGAAGCTGGTCAAGAATAGGTGATTCAGTGTGGAACAAACTGCTCAAAAATAGACTATATCAAGTGTATTATTATTATTATTTTTATTATTTTATTGCGCACCATATCCTTTGATTTGTAAATGGAGATTTCTCCAAAAAGCTTCCACTGGCCGGGACCTTGTTCCATTTACAAACAAAGCTCCTGGCACAATTTACACGTTAGGATTATCATCTGCGCCAACACGTAAGCATGTTGATGCAGCAAGCCTTGAATAAATCCGGTTATTGTTCGGTGTATCATATAGTCTCTCGCTAATTGCTCAGATGGCATACGTCTCTTTGACCTTGAAGGCAATTGTATGAATGATGGTGCCGTCATGTGTTGACATCAAGGGTGCTACATCTGTAGTCCTCTAAGCTTTGTCCAAATCTGGACGTTTATCCTGATGTCAGTTCTTAGATCAAGCAGCATAACCTGGCAGCACTTGCCCGTAACAGATGCCCTTATGCCAATTGGCACCTGGTATATCAGTTCACAATGTGTCGGCATTAAGACAGATAGAGCCGTGGATAATTATATTGTGATATAACTCTACAGACACCATATCCGACCCGTAACATAATGCATTCAGCCAGTTCTATCTGATATGACAAAAAAAAGCAAAAACTGAATACAAACATGACAATGGCGCCAATGAGGCAATATTCACGTAATAACCTTGACTGTCGTACGGCTTCGTGATTTCTCCAATTCATCTCATTTGACTTTTTTTATTCACATTTTTCGATAAGTCGAGTGTCCATGAAAAAAAAAATGAATAAAACATTCAGAATCAAGATCAAATACAGTATAGAATAATAAATGTACAAAGGAAAAACACATAGAAATCTATACAGCATAGAAAGAGAATGCTCTGCGGTTGTCCATACATGAGAAATGGAGGATTATAACCAGAATACAATGCAAGCCAACAGGGTTTTTCATCCATATTGCAAGACAAGTATGTGCCTCTATATAACAGTAGGGCTCCACAGTGATACCGCATTGCCTAGGAGATAACAATGATAAAGGTGCAACTTCATGTAAAAAGGTCATGCCAGGTCACCATGGAGTTCTAACTTAATAGATAGAGTATAAATAACCTTTCACTTTATATGCATGGTTATTACCAATGTCCAACTTGGGTTCCTTCCTTGGGTCCACTACAGAGGCCCACTGTCCTTCAGCCTCTAAACTAGTCGCCATCAAAATTGGGTTGTTTTCTTCTGGACCTCTGAGGCCCATTATTGTATAAGATTCTGGGCCTACTGGAGGATCCTCCGGTGGGCCAGTCCAACGCTGGTCATCAAGATTAGACCAGATAATATTCTAGTTGGAACTTATCTGTAGATTGGTAGCTTTTCAATCTAAGACCTAACCTGAATCTCCACGGACTCCCAACTTTTAGTGTATTAGGAACCCAAGGTACCAAATTCTCTTGACAATACTAGTGGCTTCCTGGAGGATCCTCAGGTGGGCCAGTCCAACCTTGGTCATCGGAATTAGACCAGATAATATTCTAGTTGGGCCTTATGTGTAGATTGGTAACATTGCAACCCAAGACCTAACCTAATTCTCCAGGGACCACCAACTAATATAGTGTTATGAACCCTAGGTAGTATATTTTCTCGACAATACTAGTGGCTTTTTAGATGGCAGAAGGGTCTCAGGGCATCCTTAGTCCATTAGACCTGGATGGGACAGCAACCTTATAGTTAGAAACTAAATTTGAAGTACCAGGACTTGAATGCATAGACTATAACAAGGCTATCACCTTCCATTTACATGGTGGAGGGCCCTTTGACACCAAGTCGTAGGCCTGACTCTACCTCTTAAAAGAGTGTATGCACGTTGTGTATATATGGATGGTGGATGCTCTAAATAATTTCTTCATGGGAGACCAACAAATTATGACCATCTACGACCATCACCCAAGTCTAGAGTTACTAGTCAACTAGAGTCAACTAGAGTGATATTAATCTTTCTTTCTTCTGGCTCATACAGAGAAGGGTCCCAAATGAGGTTCCCTAGTCCATGATGTGTCTTCATCAGATTTGTTCCTTTAGAATACTGATCCCAGCCTCTCTATCAGACAGTACTGATAAATGAGACACAGTTTGGAGAAGTCACATGCGTGATTATTTTTGTAGACTGTATACAAGGATAACTAATAGCCACTGTTTTTTGTATTGTGACCGTCACTCATGATATCTAGGACATGACTCTAGTTAGCACTGTGCATTGTCCCTGGATAAATGTCTGGAGCATGTACAACATTTACAATAATCCATGTCACATGGTTCCACCAGTGGAGAATGATTCCCCAGAAAACAACCGTCATAGAGATGATATTCATTAGTGTAGAAGAAGAAAACCCCAGTGGTCCTTGTTAGTAGGAGACGTAGGTAAAGATGCTAATATGGAGTTCAGAGCCATGTTACAGGTAAAGTGGATAAGTCAAAATGTGGTTTTCATACACTTCTTCACCATAAGATTTACTAACAAGTAGAAGGTGGTGGTGTTACCCTTTAGTATAGTCCTCCGGAACTTAATTTGGTGTCTACTAGTGTCTAATTCATAAGGTTTCATAAAGGGTGGGTCCCAAGTAAAATTTTGTATGGTTGGCCCAAGCAACTACTGGATATACAGGGTATATATATGTCAAAATATTCCTCCTTATTGTAATAGAGATCATCTCGATCTACGTTTCAGGCTCTATTAACAATGGACGTGACACAGTTTCATGTGCACAGCCACATGTGTTGGCAGCCCCATATTTTGAAGATTGTTGGGAGTCCCAATGGTTGGACTAATATAGTTCCATATGTAGTGATTATACATACATGGATATTTCCATAGGTATCCATATTCTGTAAAGATCCCAGTGGATGAACTGCTATGTATATTCATTACTTTAATGAAAAATGACTATGCATGAACATCTCTACACCATCCAAAAATGTTATCCTAATGATGAATGCTCCTGTATACACCATTACTTTGATGAAGGAGAATATGTTTACATTAGCACCTCAACAAATGTCTCCATCATGGGTGTACTTCCCAGTGGTTTGACTGCCATGGGGAATATACCTCATCACTCAATGGAAGAGTTAATGTTTATGTATAATCATCTCTATAAGACATCCATATTTTGTATTTAGGTTGAAGTCCCGTTGGTTGGTCTGCCATGTTCTCATACCCTTCAATTCTTGATATGGGAGTTAAGAACCTACTAAAGTTCCTAGATTTTTCCTAGATGTGAAGAAGTCCCACAGCCATGGTTTTATACAACCTATTAGTTCAATCAAGAGTGAACCCCATTCTCAAGATTGGTGAAAGTCCCAATGATAAAACTTCTAAAGAGTTGATCAACAATTGTATGGCCAATATGATTTTTTAGATCTGTGGAGGTCCCAGGTCGTTGCTTTAACGGACAATGATTATGCATGGCCAACTCTACGCCTATAATCATTTTCTGATCCATTTCTTTACTAGAGAGTGATCATTCATGAATGGCTACATTTGCCGGAATCCATAAATTAGTGGAAGTCCCAATGATAAAACTTCTATAGAGTTCATTGTATGGCCAATCTGATTTTCTAGATCTGTGGAGGTCCCAGGTCGTTGCTTTAACGGACAATGATTATGCATGGCCAACTCTACGCCTATAATTATTATCTGATCCATTTCTTTACTAGAGAGTGATCATTCATGAATGGCTACAGTTGCCGGAATCCATAAATTGGTGGAAGTCTCAGTGGTTGGAGTTCTGTGGTTCCACATGCCCCCTTACTATAATGAAAGCTTATGGATATCCTTATTTCCAGAATATTGGAAATCCTAGTGGTTGGATTGTTATTACGGTAGATATTTGTAGCATCCCATCTAGCTCATATGTCATAAGAGACTCTAATCTACAAGACCCCTTATATGGAATGACAATAGAGATGTGCTCCGTCTCGGAGATGACAGTCCATACTTCATTATGGGTCATCATCCTGTAAAGAGGAAAACCCTGATGAAAACAGAAGACTAGGTGACAAATAAAGTCCTCAGAGTGATTGACTTGAGGTCTGTCACACCGTAATCATTAAGTAATACAAAATCAATGTGTCCTTCATGTAAGCATTAAATCAATGGCTGAACGTTCTCTCGCTGACAATCACTTCTCCACGTAACTGGACAACCTTGACTTGATTATTGATACGCTCCTCAAGATTTATTATAAAGTCACTAGAAATTTAGGAAGGAATCTAAGAACATTATTGTGGAGCCGCATACACGGCACACAGGGCAGGGAGAATTATGGGATTCTTCTCAAGTATATCGGCCAAGAGGCGCAGAACAAGCCTCACTCCGAGACGTTACCAGCGCAGCCGCCCATAAAGCCGTTTTATTTAGGCAATATCTTTTTACAATCTCAGTAATGTCAGGATAATATCACCACTTATACTGTCAATACTGTAAAATCCTACAATATTCTTAGGATTCGGAAGACCGCAAGTCAAGAGTTATCCAATATCCCTACGCTATCCAATCCATCATCACCAGCACAGATTTATATTGTAGAAGAGGTTTTTGGAGATTTATTTATTTGTATTAAGGTCTGGTATGAGATGGAAAAAAAAAATAATTTTCTTGCTACATCTGAGAAAGATTACATGATGGTAGAAGACTACAACTCCCAGCATGCATGGCATGAAACTGCAACAGCTGGAGATCCATAGGTTGGGGTGCATTGGTGTAAAGCATGTAAAATATCCGGGAACCTGGGAACCTGTCACATGGAAAATGCAGCCTGTTCCAGCTGTTTGGGAAAGACATTTAATATAACATTAATACATCTGCTCTTTTCTATTCCGAGAAGTCAAGGAGACGGTCCTATTGATGATCAACCAGTATCTCTGCATGGGGTCATAGCAGGGAGACTATCAGACACTAACAGCGCGGCCTCCGTGACTAGTCCAGATAGAAAAGATGGATAAAAAATGGATCAAAGACTCATTATAAAGTCTATATCAAGAATTTAGCTCCTCCTGCTGTATAACATTCTGCCTGCAGCTAGGGCACTATGTAAAATCTGCTCAGCTCCTCCTGCTCTATAACTTGTTTGCCTGCAGATAGGACACTATGTGCAATCTGATCAACTCCTGCTCTGTAACATGTTGCTTTCAGATAGGACACTATGTACAATCTGCTCAGCTCCTCCTGCTCTATAATACGCTACCTGCCAATAGGACACTATGTACAATCTGCTCAGCTCCTCCTGGTCTATAACATGCTGTCTGCATACAGGACACTATGTCCAATCTGCTCAGCTCCTCCTGCTCTATAACATGCTACCTGCCAATAGGGCACTATGTACAATCTGCTCAGCTTCTCCTGCTCTATAACATGCTGCCGGCAGATAGGACACTATGTACAATCTGCTCAGCTCCTCCTGCTCTATAACATGCTGCCAGCAGATAGGACACTGTATACAATCTGCTCAGCTCCTCCTGCTCTATAACATGCTGCCTGCAGATAGGACACTATGTACAATCTGCTCAGCTCCTCCTGCTCTATACCATGCTGCCTGCAGATAGGACACTATGTACAATCTGCTCAGCTCCTCCTGCTCTATAACATGCTGCCTGCAGATAGGACACTATGTACAATCTGCTCAGCTTCTCCTGCTCTATAACATGCTGCCTGCAGATAGGACAATATGTACAATCAGCTCAGTTCCCCCTGCTGTATAACTTGCTGCCTGCAGACAGGACACTATATAAAATCTGATCAGCTCATCCTGCTCTATAACATGCTGCCTGTAGATAGGACACTATGTACAATCTGCTCAGCTCCTCCTGCTCTATAACATGCTGCCTGCAGATAAGACACAATGTACAATCTGCTCAGCTCCTCCTGCTCTATAACATGCTGCCTGCAGATAGGACACCATGCACAATCTCCCAGGTCCTCCTACGCATGGAAACGGGCCTGTATGTCTGTCTGATCCCAGGACTGCAGACCTTGCATGGGATGGGAGTCGTTGTATTGTACAGAAATATGATGCAAGCACCGGCATTGTAACAGTTACTATATTGGTGGCGCTGAAGTTCTGCTGGCAGCCCGGAAGTCCTTGCATCATATTTCTGTATAATGCAAGGATTCCCCTTCTGTACAATGTGTGCATACTGTGCACAATAAATATAGCCGACTATACTTCTATTATCACAGTTTTTTAAAACTTGGAACAGATTGCAATATCAGACCCAACCTATTAACAACAGAGGCGCTGTTTCTAGATAAAAAAAAGTCTATTCTATTCCCTTATACAAAACAATCAATTTTTAACAAAATTAACACAACAATAACCAAAAAAACTGCATCGTAGAGAAGAGACTTTTCCTACATCTCCACAAGACTTGTGCCTGTCCTGGAGTTGGAGTCTTTTATACTTTGCTTGATTATTTTGTAATATACAATCTATTCCAGTCTGTGGAAGACTTTCGAATTCAGTATTCAGAAGAACAAACTCTTGTCAGTTGCACCTGTGACAGCCAATTGCCAGGAGAGCTCTTTCCCCCTTCACCGAAACTATGAAACTGTGAACATATCACACCGGATCTTACAAGTGACATGAAGAGATGCTGAACTGAGCTTTCGAGCCACATTACTCCTTTCACCCACTATATGGCAGGCAGCTCCTGCTCCCTCCCCCCTCTCCTTCTCCATCTTCCACTTCCACAAATTCTTGTTTTTATTTATTTAACAACGCGTTCCTCTCAGCTCTCCGTCGTCGCTCTGTCTACCTCTTCTAAATGGATCTGCCTGGTAACAGGACTCACTATTGATCCCTTGGTATGTAACCGTTCTGCGAGGAATCTCAACATATTATTTCTGCAAATCTGCGGAATGTGCAGGGTTATTAGCCGTAATGATCTGTAATTGCTGGTGGAACGTTGCGCTATAGATTGTCTATCAGGCTCCGAAAGACAACGGGAACCAAGTCTTTCCCGTCCTCCGGGGTCCTCTAATCAGCGTCTTCTAATTAGAAGAGACAAAAGAAAATACTGCTTAAAAAAGCAAAAATTGGCCCCGTGACATTTGTAAGATTGTGAGGGGGGGACACAAGGGTTATAGGAAGCATTGCCGCGACGCGATGGAACCCGGATTCATTGCAACGTTGTTACCGCCAGGGTTAAGTCGGATAGGATTTGCATTGACTGCCTGTCATAATGAAGTCTTCTTCTAACATTTTCTCTCTTTCTCTGGCTCTGATGTCATTGATTCTCTGGGATCGGAGCTGTAACCTGATATTATAATCCGAGATTTAATGATTGAATCTGAGAAATAGCTGTGGAGAGAGAAATGTAGGGGTTTTTACGGGATTGTGATGAAAGGGGGGTCTTCTAGGGGCAGGTAAAATAATAAGATAATAACGTTTACCTATCCCTTCCCACTTTCCTGCTGCGTTGGTAACACCTCTTCCTGTTTCCAACACATTCCACTTCCTGTGTAGCTTCTGCCGCAACAGGAAAGTCTCTGGGGGACCAACCCTGTGCCAGAAGACATATATGAAGTGCAGTGGGGTCTGAGTTGAGAACAGGGCCGCCATCATGGGGGGTTTAGTGTGACTGTGTTTAGGGGCCCCTGAGTAGGGGAAGGAGTCCTAAGTCATAGAAAACCCTCCTCTCTTCCCAGGTGCAGGGAACTCACTGTACACACAGGGCCGGATTACCATTCTGTGGGAGGTGGGGGCCCCACAAATTTGCCAGTCAGGGGCCCCAAACTTTCTAGTGGCAGCACTGGTTATGATTATGAATAAAGATGAGCAGACACCATGGTCGAGTTCAGGGTTACGGTTTGGCTGCCTGACCTGGACATATTACCAATCATAGCCATGGCTAGTGGCTATTGCCAGGGGCATCAATTTGCCAAATTGGTTGTTATGGAATGGGGGCCAAACCTGTACACCAAACCCGTCCATTACATCTGATCATCTCTAGTGGTGAGCATTGCTATCAGTTCGGGGAACAGTAAGCATTGGTTTAATTTGTCATTGGCCCCAAATAAACTCCCTTCCAGTATAATTTTACAGAGTTGGAAAACCTTTAATTGGCACTAAGCGCCAGGATCTATAGCCTCATTGTGCATTATGTGTATAAATACAGGGTGAGTCTGTGTTAGGCCGATTCTGCTTGGCATTTTTCTTGAACCAGAGATAGGTAGGGACCCCCAATCCCAGCATCATAGTCATACATGATGTTAGGAAGCCCCATCCCCCACAGGTCTTCTGTCTTGTAACCATGTTTTAGTATGTGCTACACAGAGACAGGTCCTCCTAACATCATATATGACTACAATGCTGTTAAACACCAGATAATTTTAAAACCCTGGGACCATTTTGCCTGTAAAAATCTTTTCCCATTACTTAGGATATTC
Organism: Engystomops pustulosus; assembly: GCA_019512145.1. Taxonomy (NCBI): domain Eukaryota; kingdom Metazoa; phylum Chordata; class Amphibia; order Anura; family Leptodactylidae; genus Engystomops; species Engystomops pustulosus. The sequence goes on from CM033649.1 coordinate 11,231,443, forward strand.
TTAAAATTATTTATGAATGGCAGCACAGTGGCTCAGTGATTAGCACTACAGCCTTGCAGGGCTGGGGTCCTGGGTTCAAGTCCCATCCAGGTCAACATCTGCAAAGAGTTTGTATGTTCTCTCCGTGTTGCCGTGGGTTTACTCCCACACTCCAAAACATACTGATAGGTTGATTAGATTTTGAGCCCCATGCGGGAAAGGGACTGATTTGACAGTGCCCCCACAGGAGGAAGGAGGTATAACACTTTTCTTACGGAGAATTGATCAAAGACCCCACCTTGCGGGTATGTGGAAACTGTATTGGCAAAGTCTCCATAAGCAGAGATCTTACTTGCCTGACCGAGTGAAAAGCCCGTCCTTTTGGAATAGATATAATGTTAGGCTTTCTGAAAAAGTCATGCTTGATGTTAAGGAAGCTGCCTTACAAGGTAGCTAAGAGTAAGGCTACATGCACACTGCCGTGAGCACGCCGCACCGTAGCACGGGGGGCACACGGCAGTGCGGGGAGAGGAGGAGGAGGTGAGCGCCGCTCGCCCCCGCCCCTCTCCATAGGAAGTTATGGCGCATGGCTCCATAATACGGGAAAAGATAGGAAATGTCCTATCTTTTCCCGGGCTACGGAGCGGTACGGTGCCGCACATCTGCTGTAACGTACCGCTCCCGTACAGGGCCGTGAGCACATAGAAGTGTATGGGGGACGTATATCAGTCGTATATACGTCGGCCGTATATACGTCCCCCATACATGTTTGTGAATGCAGCCTAAATGTTTTCTATCTTGGAAAACACATTTGCATGGTTCCCACATTTCTAGTGGAATCAATTGAGAATTGATATAATGCATGGTAGTGGTAGTTGTTCTTCAATGGATAATGGTACAGAAAAATAGAAGGACAGCAGTGCGCTACACAGTGTGGGTTGTAAGTGGTTTAAATAGATCTTCATCCAAAGGGAGAAGCCAATCCAGGTCAGCCAATCAGCTCTTCTGCTATGTCAGATAGATAAGGATCTACCCCTTAAGCTTAGCCCTGATTTTGGGTTAAAACCACCTTTTCTGTGTTCTGGGCGCAACTGTGATATTAGAAAAAAATCTAACAAAAAAGGGGACATAAATGTATCCTGCCAGAGTGGGGCCCAATTCCAATTTTTTTATGGAGACATTCCAACTTGGCTGGTTGTCAATACCAACTGGACTCCAACCTTTTGGAGTTTTATCATAATAAAGTGATGCACGGATAGAACGTATAACATTCACACTACAGTTTCCCCTCTTTCTCGTGGCTCTAGTTGTCCCTCTGAGTTCTTTTATTGAGATCTCAAAAGGAAATATTTGAGACTCCCAGTTCTTGATGGATCTACTTCCCCTTTTAATAATCTTCTACAATGTTATTTCAAGATGTTCTGAATCATAGAGAAACTCTTCAACCTTTACCACACTCACCTTTGACGTCGTGAACTTCTACCAAGCATTTTTCATGTTCCCTCGCTTAACATTTTTGGAATCTAGTAATCACCTAATTTTTCTCTTCTATTTCATCCAACTTTAGGTTCATCAAGTTCACTTTTTTTCGTTTCCATCATTATCAGGTTACATATTTGCTCCTTAGATTATGGATGAATAATTGGGACCCCCTTCCCTAAAAAAAACATAAAAGACTCAAAAGAAAATAAAGACTTAATGCAGATGTTGCCCTTGATGGGTTTGAAACCCAGAATCCCAGTGATGTTAGGCAACTGTGCTGATCCCTAGGCCTCCTAAAAGAATATGGATAGAAGAGCCTACCTCATGATTTCTACAGCTTCTTTCCATGGATGATGCATATTACCGTGATCTCTAACAATAGTATTTTTCCAACTACTCTGCTGCCCTTCTTTAATATCTCCCTGGGTAATATGCAAATTTTTCCAGAATGGGAAAAGGAAAATTGGCTGTTTTTTGCTACATTGTAAGGCAGCTCACTTAACATCAAGCATGACTTTCAGGAAGCCTAATGACATGATTCCAGAATGAACAGACTGCCAAATATAGACAGTGCTGTTTCAATGTCTTTGCATCTCATCAGTAACGTGTAGGGAACTGGTTTAGCTGAGTGAGAGGCTTTTGAATAAGGTGGAGAAGAATTCTCCTTAGGCTACATTCACACGGATACTTCCGGTATGCTGGAGAGGAAGCACTGCCGTGCACATGGGGAAAGAAAGGACATGTTCTATCTTTACCCATGTACGGAGCGGTACGGTACCACAGGTGTTGCGGCAAGCTTGCGGCCATACCTACGACCCCCGCACAGTCGTCTGAATATAGCCTTTTTTTTTCAATAAAGGCCATCTTTCAGGTGTGTGGAAACTTACAGCCATTGATGCTCCACTGGGGGATTCTGGGCAATTTGCAAATATGTTGTCCAGGATGGAACAAGGAAAACATTGGGACACATTTACTAAGGGTCCGAACGCCGCTTTTTCATCAGGTTTCGCAATTTTTTTCCGTTTTGCCCTGAATTGCCCCGGGTTTTTGGTGCACTTGATCGGATTGTGGCGCATCGGCGCCGGCTTGCATGCGACACAAATCGGGGAACGTGGCCGTTGGACAACCCGGTTGATTCAGACAAACTGTGGAATTTAAAAAGCAAATTGTGTCGCAAGATCAGCACTTACATTCACCGGGAAGAAGAAGGTGAACTCCGGAGGACCTCAGCGGGGGAAGCGACAGATGCAGGAAATTGTACACACGATCTTAGCGAATCGCGGCAGACCCGAATCCTCGTCGATCAATGCATGGGGATCACGACGGGACGAGTAAGTAAATGTGCCCCAATGTCTCTTAAGGCAGCACCCTTAACATCAAGCATTACTTTCAGTAAGTCTAATGACATAATGTGAGATCAAAGCCAAACCAGTTCCTTACACTGTACTGACGAGATGCAAAGATATCAAAACAGTGCTGTCTACACCTGGGAATCTGTTCTTTCTGGAATAGATATACTGTTTTTGGCTTCAATCACACATTATGCCATCAGGCTTCTTGAAAATCATGCTTAATATTAAAGGGGGCTGCCTTACAGGGTAGCCAAAGGAGGCACAGTTTTCCTTATCCCATCCTGGAAAACATATTTGCATATGCAGAATACCCCAGTGGCGGGCAATGGCTGTAAGTCTCCACATGCCTATAAGGTAGCCTAGTTGGCAAAATCATCGTAATGAGAGCTCTCTCCAACCCTAATATCTCAATGTATCCTACTGTTGTGCACAGCTCTTCTGGAGCTGTTTGCTTCTCTCTATTGGCCTACACTGCTCTTCTGCTAGGACCTCTGGTGCTCTTATACCTTCAGGTTTCTTAAAGAGCCAGTGTATACCGGGACCATTTTTGAGAAGGCCTTTCTATTCTTGACTTTTGACCTATCTTGTCCTGAGACCACATCTTCACACAGGAGGGACACCCTGACCGATCCCTGGTTACATATTCCTATCCATATGAGTTTGTCCTCTGCCTGCTGGCATGTTCTGCCATCATTCTCACTTGATCAGTTGCTTATTGAAACTAATCATGGGGAAGTAACTTGGGAATTCTTGTAGCACAGTCAAGATCCTGTGTAGGGTTAAAGGGTGAATACTGGAGAATCCCTTACACACTGGGGTAGATTTACTTACCCAGTCCCGTCGTGCGTTGTCCGACGAGGATTCGGGTCCGGTGCGATTCACTAACATCGTGTGTCCGAGTTCCTGCATGTGTCACTGCTGCGCCGTGGTCCGCCGGAGTTCACCTTCTTCTTCCTGGTGCATGTGAGTGCTTGATCTTGCGACACAAATCCTTTTTTAAAATCCGATCCGGTTTGTCCGATTTCTGCCGCCCGATTTGCCCCCTGATTTCTGTTGCGTGCAAAATCCAATCGCGTGCGCCAAAATCCCGGGGCAATTCGGCGCAAAATGGAAATATTTGGGAAACCCGACAAAAGTGCGGCGCTCGGACCCTTAGTAAATGAGCCCCACTGTGTGCACTTTTAGTCCAATTCCATGGGGGTCATTTACTAAGGGCCCGAATCGCGTTTTTCCGGGGGGTTACCTGAATTTTTCCGTTTTGCACTCTGGGGTTTTGGCGCACGCGATCGGATTGTGGCGCATCAGCGCAAGCATGCACGCGACAGAAATCGGGGAGCTTGGCCGTACGAAAACCCGACGGATTCGGAAAAAACGCCGCATTTAAAAAAAAAGTGTCGCTTGACACGCACTTACCTGCATCCGGCCTCGCTTGGTGAACTTCAGTGCACTCGGACGAACTTCAGCGCAGCAGTGACACCTGGTGGACATCGGGTGCACTACCTTAGTGAATCCCTGGATGACCCGAATCCTCCGCAGAGAATGCGCTGTTTCTTGGTCGCGAATGGACCGGGTAAGTAAATCAGCCCCCATGTGTTAAAACCTACTAGATCCACTCTATCTACAGCAAAAAGTGGCAACGATAATGGTTTGCCCAAGTATCCCATAAAGAGCTATGACCATATGTAAATATAATCCCTAATAATATAAGTCATTGCCAGGATTCAGGCCTTAGACACTAGAGCGAAATTATCCTAATTGAGAAGCATTCATGTTACAAGCAGTGTGAAAACTGCAGCCCACCAGGGGTCAGACCCCCTTCCAAGCACATATTGATCACCTATTCTAAGAAAAGCTGATACAGAGACTCCCAAAAGTTTTCTTTTAGAAAGTGTTGCATGTCCTCATCTCTATGTATGGAATAAAACTCCCGTCTCTGGACAATCTCTATGATTCATGTGTCCCCTTGATAATGAAATCATTTGGAAACAATTCTTATATATTTGTCATGTCAACTATATCCAATAAATCAAAGTCATCTGAAGGTCGCAAACCCTTCCAACAATTAGACAGATCTTACATTGATAACAGCAGTCATAATACGGCCACAAGAGATGAATCACCAGACCTGACGACAGATACGAAGCAGTTTAACATAAATCCTTAGGAAAAAAAAAAAAATGTGCTCGCAAATCTCATAAGGAATTAAACTGATTGTTTTAAAATTGTGATAAGTCGTATATCTTTACATTCTGTTGATTAAAGGTTAATGGGAATTATTTGAAGTTGTGAAGTCTGGACTCCACGTTTCCCTGGTTTAAAACTGGGCTACATCCTGATAGTGAAGGAAAAAGGAAAATGGCGCTACCCAACGTATAACACAAACAGCCAATGGGCATCCAAAATCTGTGCTCATGGATAGTCTAGAGTATCAACAACATAGAAAAAGCAAAAAATAGTAAAGTGTTCAGAGCACTTACTGTTCAGAGGAAACTTACTCATAAATCCAGGTACCGTGTCTTCTTATATTTGTTATCCATGGCCTCCTTCTTTCTACAATCAACTTTTATAATTATACTAATGAGCCGGAAGGGCTCCGGTGGGGGTAAGTCTGTGAAGCTGCTCTTCAGCATAATTTTAATAGTTGATTTTTCAACAGTGTTTCTTTCTCATGATTTACCAAGGTAAGAAGGGCGCCGTCACCCCGGACCATGCACACCCTCAAAAATATTGTCATAGAAGAGGGTTACATATACTGAAACTGATGTCTTCCCCTCCCCCCGTGCTGACTCACAACCCCACTTCCCAGCCACTAGCCCTATGTTTTGTAGACAGAAAGACTGTTGCCAGGATATGATGAAACCCCTCCCCTCTGACTCCGCTGGATACATCAGGAGACTCCGACCTCCTGAGGTGTTCGGCAGGGCAGCTGCACCGGCGTACAAATCTATGCCAGGTTCTGCCTGGCATAAATTTTCACTATTTACTTGTGAGCGTTCAGTTTGAACAATCAGAAACGATAGTGAGTGCACAGATGCCGGGAATGATAGCCCCATGATGCTCCCCTTCACCCACTCCCCTCCTCGCAATGCCTGAAAATTCACCAGGCACTGCAATTATTTCAGGGCTTGTATGCCAAAAAACTGGTGTACAAGTCCTGATAAATCTCCCCCTTAGACTCCACTAAACCACCAAACACTTTTATTTGATGTCATGATTCCTATAAAGAGTATTCTACATTTCACAAAAGTCAAGGGGTGGATCCAAAGAAAGCAGGGGTTGTCCTACAGTGATTCATCCCTCCCACGAGCAGCCTCATTTCCTAGAATTTCTAAAATCTTTCTATAATTTTATAAAATAATGAGATACCTTTAATAGATGTGTTTTTCATAACAGACTATCTTTTCAAACATTAATTTTTCTTTGATGTCCAACAGATTTTCCTACAATGGAATGTTTGTTCCCTGTTAAGAGGCCGTACATCCTTTGTGGCCAAAAATGGTATACACTCTTCACCCAATATACTTTAACCCTTTGAACTTTGAATTAATATATTGTATAGACCAATTATACTGGGAAACAAACATAAACATTTTGTAGTGCCTGGAGTTTTTCTCGAGATTCTGGGTATTTTTGAGCTGCTGATTCCAAAAATACCTTCTATTTCTCTAGTTTATGAAATGTTGAATCTTTCCATCAAGAAATAAGTACAGTGATATAATTGTATCCACGGTACCGTTCTGTGGATGCATCCAGCTCCAATGTCCAACATCTCATCCAAGGAAACAAGGTTTCAACCACCTGATGGTAAATCTCTGGTCTACAGCCACAAAATAAAACATTCGTTTTTGAAATTTCTTTAGAACAATCTTAAGTGACCATACGTTTGAGCTGCAATATGACATTTATTAAAGGGGTTCTCCAGTCATAGCAAGTTAGTCCCCATCCATAGGATGGGGCCTAACTTGCTGGTTGGTAGGAGTCTCAGTTATGAGACCCTCATGGATTTTTAGGACGGGGGTCCGTTGTACCCCTGTTGCGCTTGAGATGAAGAGAGCAGCCAGATGAGCATGGGTCGACTGCTTTACTCATCTCTATGGTGCTGATGAAGATTAGCGATCATTTTGCTTAACTATTTCTATTAGCGCCACAGATATGAACGTAGCAGATGAATCATGTGCGACTGGTTGCTCCGATCATCTTGAACGCAACTGGGGTAGAACAGACATCAGTTCATCGAGATCCGTAGGGGTCTCATCACTGAAACCACCAACAATCAGTAACTAAGGCCCTATCCTAACTTTAAGCAATGACTGGAGGACCCCTTTAATTCCAATTTGTTTTTTAGCACAATATTGAGTGACCACTAGCTTGAGCTGCAATATGACGTTTATTAAAGGGCTTCTCCAGTCATAGCAAGTTAGGCCTAATCCACAGGGTAGGGCCTAACTTGCTGGTTAGTTGGAGTCACCGTTATGGGACCCCCATGGATTTCAAGGATGGGGGTCCGTTGTACCCCTGTTGCACTTGAGATGAAGAGAGCAGCCAGATGCGCATGCGCCAACTGCTCTATACATCTCTATGGCGCTGATGAAGATTGCACCATAGAGATGAACGTAGCAGACGGCGCATGCACGACTGGCTGCTCCGGTCATCTAGAACGGACATCAGTTCATCGAGATCCATAGGGGTCTCATCACTGAAACCACCAACAATCAGTACCTAAGGCCCCATCCTAACTTGAAGCAATGACTGGAGAACCCCTTTAATTACAATTTTTTTTGGACAATATTGAGTGATCACTAGTTTGAGTGGCGTTTACTTCTTATTCCGGATCTCCAAAAGTAGAGCCGATAGGGGAAAATGGGTGTCATTTCCTGAATTAGGGTCTCAAATTTACAAAGTTCCAACTTTTACGGCACCGGTGTTATGTTTATTTTTGCTCCTCTGCACTATGGACCCGAATAATAATTTTTTTTCTGATTCTGAGAAAAACAAATATGTGGCGAGCAGAAGGGAAGGAGCTTTCAGACAGGAGTCAATGTGGGTCCAGGACTCCACACGGAAGACGCTTGCCCTCTCTTTGCAGCTTGCGGTCCGGCTCTTCTGTTGCTTTACCTCATCTGGTCTCGGGCTCGTTCCAATGAGTGTGCAATGTGAAATTAGGTTCACTCCTGTTATTAACTACTGTCTGGTCTCGCAGTCTCCTGGACTCCTGCTGTTGTTTGTTCTGGCTTGCCAAAGTCCTCGTTAATTTGTAGCTGATGCTTCATGAAAGCTTCCTGATGAGATTCTTACTGTCACTTGCCACTTTATCATTGCTTCCAAGAATCTTTTATTGAAAAGAAATGCTCGGCTCTTGTGCTATGATCCAGCGCTCAGCAATGTCTTAGGTGGAAACCCCCCCCAGCATTTGTTGGAAGTAAGACGTCCCTACGCCCGGCGCTGAGCGGGAGAGACAGTCTCTGGACATGATCAGCTGTTTTCTGCTTCAGCTCAGAAATCTATATTCCCAGTATTAAATCCCCAGATAGTCCCAGATAGTGATTTTCATAATGTAGTTTTAGTCATGCAAATGGTGGCTATTTCTGCGCAGGAGTCATTACCCCATGATCTGATCTTTTATAATAAGATGCGATGATACAAGCATTGCTGGGAAACCGAGCGAGAGGATGGCTTGCTGTTAAAGGGATAACAACAATATGTCCTGGATATGCACCGTGTATTGCCATAGGGGAATCCAGTAGGGTAATACAGTACATGTGTATCTCCTCCTCCCTGTACAATGATCTCTATTCAGATAACACTGACCCATCATTACATCACTACTGACAATAGATGATGTCACAGCTTATCTCCTCCTCCTCCCTGTACAATGACCTCTATATAGATAACACCGACCCATCATTACATCACTACTGACAATAGATGATGTCACAGCTTATCTCCTCCCCCTCCTGTACAATGTCCTCTATATAGATAACACTGACCCCTCATTACATCACTACTGACAATAGATGATGTCACAGCTTATCTCCTCCCCCTCCTGTACAATGACCTCTATATAGATAACATCACTGATCATTGCATCATCATTACATAATTACTAACATTACATTTCAAAAATATCAGAATTGATGCATTTTTGCAACCAATAAGAATATGAATGGGATCAAAAATGGCATCAATAAAAACCTTGGCCTGTCTTAAAAAAAACAAAAACATAATAACTTATAGGTATCAGAATCGATCAGGACGGGCACCAGCCCTGGGCATACCTGGGCAAGTGCATGGGGCCCATAGCTGCTGGAGAGCCCTTATAACGCTTTATATAAAATAACCATGACTATTTGGGATGATAAACTAGGGTATATTTTAAGGAACAGGAGACTGTTTTAGTTTCTGAATTTTAATGCCACCACGGGAGTTCACTGCAAAGGGGCCAACTGAGACTGTGCCGCCCAGGGGCTTACTGAACCTTGAGCTGACCCAGAAATCGATACAGATAAAAGTTTCGTTTTGAAAGATATACTATTTTTTAAAAGTATCAACATTAAAAACTATATTAACACTGGTGATCTCTGTGATAGTACTGACCCAAAGAATGAAGGGGATGCATCATTTGAAATACATGGAAGATGGAAAATGTGTATCATTTACTTCCACGTTCATTTATGCACTAAGTGGAACTGTTCGTAGAGAGCAAAGAAGATGTCAGGCAGGTTGCCTGAGACACCTCTGCTTCCTGGGCTAAGACAGAGTCCTCTGGGACTTTCCACTTGAGAAAGCCCCTTCCAGACTGACTCACTAAGACTGACCATGTGCTCCCACCCACAAGGGGTTATATAACCTCAACTTGTGAGGTAGCAAAGCACTTCCCCAGCCAGGTTATTTCTTCCTCACAGCAAATACAACTGCAATTACCAAGTTTCTCATGCTAGAGGCCTCCTAGTGGGGTCATCAGTATCACCAGGTCTCTACTTACGTGGAGAGGGACACTTTCGCGACACCTCCCTATCCCATGCATCGGCAGGGGTGTTGCAATTGCATTATAACCTTGCCTGAAGTTAAAGGTTATAGTTAGTGCACAAGCATGTGTGTTACTGCCCTCTGCCAACCCACTCTGCCACCCAGTATGGCCACCATCACACCCCTCCATACCCACTTGATGTGCAGGTGGCGTAAAGGGGTAAATAATTGCAATTCTTAGTGATTCGAGGTAAGCCAAAACACTGGCATACAAGCCCTAAAAGATATCTCCCAAGGAGTATGAAATGATGCTGGTTTCTACATACCCTAAAAAGTTCAATTATGAGCTCATAGAGGGCACAATGTATAAAAAAAAGAAAGATCTTGTGTGCTCTATGGAAATCTGGGGAGTATTTTTAAGCCGGCCCATTATGCAAATTAATCAATTTCCAGGAAATTGTAAGTAATTCACATTGACTCATTTTATGGAAATTTTTGTAAGGGAACATTGTAACAACACGAGACGTTACTGAGAAAATCTTCCATCTCACTTATGGGGAAGTGCTCTTCATAATGCTAATTGAGGGAAATAATTGTGCTTTGTGTTCAAGGCCTCAATCTCCTATTTGTAAATGAAATTGCCGCCTGACACTTAATCTTTCCTGCTTATTCCTTTTCTCTTAACTGTGACTTATTAATACCTTTTCAGGCTCTAATGTTTTTAAGTATGTGGAAATGATACTTGCAATAATTTTACATATATTCTCCTCCGGAGGATTGCCGGCCTTTCATTTGACTAATCTTTCTGTGTGCGAAGTGAGAACAAGGCTTAATTTGTCTATTGCTGAGAGATAGTCAACCATTGGCGGATTATTACACCGAAATACTGTCACAGAATGGACATATTACTGGGGGATTCTCTATTATTGACCCGGATCCATCTAAAATGAACCTTCCAAAAATTCTGTGATATCTCTTGGGAGCTGGAACATGGGATGTTACTTCTTCTGGACATCTTATGGCTCAAGGTGGTAACGGATTCGCTGAAGTGGGTCCTGTTACCCCTGCCCGGTGCAGACATTGCAAGATAACAGCGTCATAACCAAGCAGTGCGCAAATAACGCTATCCCAGTGTCCCAATAATACAGCTATATAGTGCTATATAGTACTGTACATATGATCAGGGTCGGTTCCAGGTTTCAGTAGGTCCATGGGCGACAGAGCCTCAGTGGGCCCCTTTGCAATGAACTTAGGTTGTGGCATTAAAAATTCAGAAACTAAAACAGTCTCCTGTTCCCTAATTTATCATATCAAACAGCCCACTCATGGTTATTTTATATAAGCACCCCTCACACCCTATGGATTCATGAGATACAGCCACCCACACACCAATGAATTCCTTATGTACAGCCTTATGTGGGCTCCCCCAGCAGCTCTGGGCCCCGGCACTTACCCAGGTATGCCCAGTGCTGACACCTGCCCAGCATATGATGGTATACTAACATACAGAGACTGCGCATCTCAAGATCAAGCCAAGAATAATAGTTAAACTCTGGTTACCTTGATGGTTGCAGGGGTAGAGCAAAGACTATAGATTATAATCCAGGCAGTTTGGGCCGTAGCCCGGGGCCCAAGCCTTCTACTGAGAAGGACCTTCATCCATGAAATCCTCATAGATTTGTTCAATCTCTCAATACACATGTACACAAGAGCCATTTCAAAACCATTGATGGTTCTCCAAAGATCCTGAAATTGCAATTTGAAAGAAGCCGAAGGAACGCATCCTCCATTTCTCAAGCAGCTGATTCTAGTACCATATGTAGGAAGTGATTCCAGACTTTTAGGGTCTATAATCTTCATACAGCCCCAGGCAGTCTTAAGCCGCCCCTATGCATTATGGGTCATACACCTGTTTTGCCATTCTTCTAACTTGGTCTTGACCTTCTATGGTGAAAGGGTTTCAAGAGATAGAGGCTTCATAATTGCTCCATTACTTTATATAATACCAGTATGACCATGGCCTTACTTGTACTTACCAAATGTTAATCAGTCAGAGTAAGGATGAGATGGAAGGTGCTCTTCCCACCAACAAAAAACGTGAACCTGGAGAAGAGGGTGGGGGTGATATTTTTGTTGAGCCAGGAGGCAATGCGGAGAGCTGAAAGGCCACAAGGTGCCTCGGGTGAGGTGGCCATATATGATCAACAGGAGTCAGAGGGCTCACTATGGTTAAGAGAGAGACTACTAAGGGCAGAATGGTGGCTCAGTGATTAGCACTACAGCCTTGCAGCGATGGGGTCCTGGGTTTAAGTCCCATCCAGGTCAAGAGTTTGTATGTTCTCTCCGTGTTTGCGTGGGTTTTCTCCCACACTCCAAAAGATAATGGTAGGGTGACTAGATTGTGAGCCCCGTGGGGACAGGGACTGATTTGAGAAGTTCTGTGTGCGCTATATAAATAAAGGAATTATTATTATTACTAAATGCATGTGCATGACCCTGGCATTGAAAAGGAACCTCCATTACTTTTGTGTAGACTAACTGAGACTGTAGACTGTACATCAATGTAAGTATAGAAGTCGTCAATAAAGGTCTGGATGGCCATATATTTTATATTCCACTCCAGTGTCCTTAGTGTTTTTCAGTATAACTGGAAAATTCCTTTAACATATAAGCCAGTAGTGAAGTGGATCAGAGACATAAGGGTAAACTCCATGCTCTCAATGTCAGGAGGCTGCTAAAGCACAGTTTAGAAGTTGCTTCAGAAGACAATAGTAAAAAAATGTAAGGATAGTCCAACATCTATACGTAGATATGTCTTCAGTCTCATGGAGCGCCACATTCCGTAAATTTGGTTCTTTGAAAGCTCTAACGTATTTATACCCCTAAATATGAAATATTTGTCCAGTTACCAGACATCTGCTTAGGTTCCACACAATGATATCTCATTCCCAAAAAATGACTGCGGTGCATGTGGTAGCTGATGCTTGGTGTTCACATCGGAGCAGCTTTCATCTCCTCACACCCCGAAATGTCAACACATAAAGGCCAAATAGAGAGAGAAAAAAAAAAATCTCTGCAAAGCTCTGCTACATGTTCATGGCAAGCAGACATAATAAATAGTGGTTCCATCTGTCATGTGTCGTGTAGAGTTGTACGTTGCGCTGCTCTGGGAACCCTGTGCACATTCTCGCTCCGGCTTTACAATAATTACATTTACCAGGATTTTGTTTGGAACGATATTAGAAATTCTTGCACTGCACTGCAACCTACAAGAAAAAAAAAATTCAGAAAAAAAAGACAAAAATAAAATAAAACCAAGATTTCAAGTGTTTTGGATCATGCGATGATTCATTGTGATTTGATATTCCACTGATTACTTTTGATTTAATTTTCCTTGCTTTAACCGATTCAGTGATGGAGTGACTTGGGAACCAGACGGAGGTCTGGAAAACATTTCTCGAAATGGCTCGTGACATCATTGCCAGCTCCGCTGAGATTGTTTCATTTTTCCCTTTCCAGAGGGGGGCTATGAACTATGTTCCTCCTTCGCAGTAGCACATACATAAAAATTTTCGAGGTTCCCAACAGCTGGAGGGTCTCTCCACATTCTGATGATTTTCTCGTGTGTTTTCGTGCAATAAACTCCGATGACATTTGTTATGTCTTGCAGCTTTTTTTTTTTTCAGATGCTTTTTCCAACATTTTCGGAACTTCTGATGGAATCGAAATGATGCCGTCTCAATTGTGTTGGCAGTCGGTCGGCAAACATACAACAGACGCCCTGCTGCGGTTCCTGGCTTCCAGCTCTATCAGTACATGTATAGAAATCTCGGGCCACTTGCTAGGAGATGTAACTATACCTACACCAGCAGGGAGTAATCTGGTTCGCTTTCTGAATAGGATTCCACTGAGGGAATTGCTGAGATGCCGCATTCACGGTATTACACAGTCGGGAAGCAGCGATGGGGAATTATTTCTTATGATTACTGAGAATCTCCAGGGTAACGGACAAGAAGAGAAAAAAAGTGTAAGTCTACAGATGAATGGTTGATCAAAAATAAAAAAATATTAATGTTAATCAAAAAGAATGTGCTAAATTCTAAATATTGGAAGGCCCCCAGTACCATAAGTCCTGGTGTAACATTTTTAGATTCTGTACTTAGATATCAGCTCTGTTCCATACTTAGAATCTGTTATCCATGTGAACTCTCAAGAACATGCCAGTCAATAAAAACACAGTCCGTATGTGCAACACCCCTGCCAATGCGCATGGCAGAGGAGTGTTTGCGAATAAGCCCCCTATATCATTCGGTACATCTAGAGGTTGCCTGCTGTTCAAATAAAGAACGGTAAGTTATTTTTGCACAACGTTGGCTCTGTCTGGTCCCTGATAAAGGCTGTAACATCAAGGGCTCCCCCATTCACTACCCAGGGACTCATACTACAGAATGCCCCAGGGAGATTCAGTACAACAGCCTCTCCCTCTCATTTAATGCACACACCACCTGCTGGAGACCTGCCAGGCTGTAGGACAGCCCTCCGGTCCCCATACCAAGCACCGTGACACTAGCGTGCCTAGGCCGCAACCGCCAGCCACTCTGGTATTTTGGGCCCCGGCTGCCTCCAGGCCCCAAGAAAAAGGCTAGGCCCCGGTGGGGGATGTTGCATATGCCATGTGGACTCAGATCACTCATCGTGGAGAAGTATGATACCGTGCACTCCTGAGCAAGTGGGGATGCTACCGTACTGATCTCCGACAGTAATATTGTAACTGCTCCAGAGCTTCTGGCCCCATAATTTACTTACTTATAAAGAAGGTGAGCTAGGTTCTCATGGCTATGATCAGTCCTAAAAATGGGGTACATGGACCAAATTTCTTGGCTCAACCATGGTCCAGTGACATTGCCTTCCTATATGGCCATGTCAGGATTCTGGGTCTGTGGACCCTCTGGACCACCGCGGGAGATGGTACTAGCCAACAACTGGGACTGGAGTCTAAGTGGCACCTGGTCTTCACCAGAGCCTGCAGCAAAGCGGGATGGTCTTGCTGCGGCAGGGTTCCACAGGTGCGACTAGCCCGCGGTGGCAGCCAAGGTAGTAGTGCAGAGCACAGTCCGAGCCTGGGGCAACAACGGGAGAACAACGCAGGAAGGAACACTGGAACACACAGCAGGAACACGGGAGCAGGAACATGGAACAGGAACGCTGGAGCACAGAGACACGGGAACTGGAACACTGGAGAACAGAAACACAGGAAATATGCAGGGGAGCTTTCTCTAAGGCTGTTGGCTCAAAGATCCGTCCGGGAATGTTGGGAGCCGCTGGAATTTATGGAAACCCGGAAGTGGGCAGTGCCAATCAGCGGTGCGCTGGCCCTTTACACTTTCGAGTGCCGGCTTGCGCGCGCCCTAGGGAGCGGGGATGCGCGGCCTAGTTTGTGCGGGAGCAGGCTCGTGGGAAAGTGAGGGTCGGGGAAGCCGCCCCGCCATGGAGAGGGGCACGGGAGAGCCTGCGATTCGTGAAATGGATCGCTGGGTCAACCGTAACAGGCAGCCGCTGCAGTACCTAGGAACTACCTCTTCACGCATGCCTTGACTAAGAGTTGTAGAAGACTGTCTCGTGAAAGGATTCTACCACTTTGTATGGAGAAGATTATTCTCACTGTGGATCCAGAAGATCAGCAGCAGCTTGGTTCGATATTTTCAGATATGGACAGTTCCTATTAGTAAGAAAAGTTCCTTAATGATTACATTGGCCCACATTTACTAAAGCCCCTGCAGCAGTTTTCTGTCGGACTTTGCATGTTCTTGATGTGCAAACTGCTTGCACATGTATTTAATAATTGTCAGCACCATATTTGTGTCTAATTTGACTAATTTGTGTCACAGCTGCACTATTCTTCATGCAACATAAATTTCTGCACTTAAAGGGTCGTTCTGGTACACTGTCGGGCCACACGACACATTTTACATGCAGACACCGACAGAAGTGTATCATACAAAAAAAAGTTGGTGCTCTCTGTCGGGCACTTAGGGCACCATTCTCTAGACTGCTGGGCGTCTCAACACCCAAGCCTTTGTCTCCAATTTTGCTGAGAAACAAGACACTTTATAATTGTGACTTCCGTTTCTCACTTATGGCTAGTGATGACAGTAAACTTTTTCATAAGTTTGTTGTCAAAAATGTAATTTTCCCATTTCCTCATCTTCACCTGTGCCCACTCCTGACAATTGGATCCACCCAGGTGCCAACTTGGGGGGTTGCAGTCGCAAGCAGGTCCAAGAGGCCTACGGGGCCCACATGAGGCCTACGGGGCTAAATGAGAAGAATAGTACTATAAACAATATATTATAATTGGGGCCCTGGCACACAATTTGCCATGGGGCCCATCAGCTTCAAGATACACCATTGGTTACACCCTACCTCCCATTGTTTATCCCTTTTGTGATCTGCTTTTTCATGTTTTTTCCTATTTTTAGTCACTGGGTCACTGCTGATGGAAGACTTGAAAGTTCCTTTCTTTGGGTAATTATGACATACAGAACCCACAGGATATGTAATTGATGCAGAATAGATGCGGACCCCCTCCCGAAGTACAGACCTTGTGCAGAATTAGTTTCATTTGTGTCTATGAGGGCAACAAAAATGGCGGAGAGTGCAGACTCATTTCTTTTGGCGCTCCAATAAATCTGAATGGAGAGTTTCCATCCTGCCAGGAAAAAGTTCTACTCAGCCCAGACACAGGAATGTGGCCAGAAGACCTACTTGTATATATGACATATCCTAGGGACATATGGGGCCACATTTATCACTTTTGTGCGCCTAAGTGTAGTAGTTGCGCCTAAATTCGGGCGCACTGTTTTGCCAGAATTATCACAAGCTACAACCATCTGTGATAAGTATATTTTCTGCCTCTTATTAATCACTTTACTTTAACACAGTTTAGGCGCAATTTTGGCGCAGTTTAGGCGCAATGTTAGATTCGGGCACTTACATGTCATCCTGCTACAAGCTCCTCTCTGCTTCTCCCACAGCCCAGAATGAAGATAACACTCACATCAGCACCCAGGTGTGTGACACCCTGCACCCAGTGACCTCCTCAGCAGTGGCTTCTCCTGGAGGGGATCCCCCAGTGCTGGTCTCCTGCTGCACCCCTGTAATTCTGCACAATATCCCCCTCAGACACTGTGCAGAATTACATGGGGGACACTTGTTTGTAGTATCTGCAAACTTCTGCAAACTTGTGCAAACTTCTCTCCTGTCTTGCTGTGAGCTCAGGGTTTTGCAGAATGTTTTGTAAATAGAAGGTGATGAACTGTAAATAGAGTCTGCAGCTCCTGTCTGCAGAGTATCTAATGTATCTATTATATGTTCTAGTGCAGTGATGGCTAACCTATGACACGCGTGTCAGTGCTGACACACGTAGCCATTTTCACTGACACGCGGCTGCCTGAGAGTTAAGTTTCATCCTACATGATCAGGTGCAGTAGCCGGGAGGCTGAGAGATTGCACTGAGCTTCCAGCACTCCCCCCTCCTCCTCCTCCCCCGGGCCGGCCCCTCCCCATATGTGAGCTGTGCCTAGTGTCTCCAGTCAGCACAGGTATCAGCATGGGGCACAGCAAAAGAGGTGACCTGGCCATACACCCAGGAGGCTCCTCTGCAGCTCCTGATAGTTGTGGTGGGGGTAGGATGGCAACACAGTCAGAGGCCACATTGCTGCTGCCTTGTGTGATGTCCCAGCAGCTGCCACCTCTACACTGACCAGCTCCAGAGCAGGGATGAGGGAGGACAACCACTCCCATCATACAGTGAGTAAGGTCAGTGACTGTATGATAGAAGACATTTATCAGGGCTTGTGTGTCAGTTTTGTGACGTACAAGCCCTGAAATAATCGCAACGCCTTGCAAATCGCCAGAAATTGCGATTATTTTGCTCCGCACACCTTCTCCATGCCAAGAGGGCATGAAGGAAATGCGGACAGCGGTACCTGCGCCCTCACTATAACCTGTGAACTTTCATGACTGAAAGTTTTCAGGTTACCAAGCAATTTCACACCTGTCTGATTGTATGGCAGTACATGGTAGGATCAATCAGACAATCCACGGTTAAAGTACCCTAGAAGTTAAATAGTATACATATTTGTTATTTAAACTATAAATATCAAAAAAATATGTTTTTTGTCAAGGTGACACACCACCCGAGTTATGCTCGGTTTTTTGGCGAATTTTGACACACCAAGCTCAAAAGGTTGCCCATCACTGTTCTAGTGTCTGGCTGAGCTTTGCTGCTAGAAATGAGCTGCAAAGGGGCTCAGTGCTTTCTTCTCAGATAACGCCACCTTCGGGCTGGAGTGTTTTTGCGCCCGTTTTTGCGCCTAAATGAAAACGTTGCAAGTGATGAATATCATTAGGCGCAGCAAAACATCTGGATTGGTAAGATAGATGAGGGAAAGCTGGTTATTTTTGCTGCGCGGCTAGTTTGGCGTTTAATCGCAAAAATGGCGCAAAAAGCGGTGCGTCTGAATGAAAAGGTGCAAAAACAACAGAAAAAACGAGTGATAAATGTGGCCCATCATCTCAGAAGATATGAATATTTTCTAGTTTTCTTCTGTCTCCTAAACAAATGGAAGAAAAGTTTTCTTACAAGTTTTTTCATCTCGCCACCCAAAGAGCAGTGAATAAGCAATGGGGCCTTTTTCATGCGATGCGGCTAAACGCTTGCTGTATATTTCCCTGCAGATTACACGTGCGACTAAAGGAGAGTTTTCGCTAGGATTTATCACATTACTGATTGGAGGCGAAGGATCCTTCTTACTGAACTATCTGTGGATATTAAAAATTGCCTACTTCCAGAGAGCAAGGAAGTTTAAATGCTAAAGTGCCAAATCCGCTGGGGTTAATAAAGAGTATAGAGAGAGATGGATGTGCGGCCCACGCAGACACGAGCAGAACGATGTGATCTCATCCCTCACTGTCCACTCCGGGAAAAGAAACACGTCCTAGAGAAGAGCGGGAGACCCTCATATAGCCAGCACTATTACTGCAGATATCTCTCTAATATACTATTGTCTTAATGAGTCTTAAAGGGATTGTGTACAGAAAAGCTGGAGACCCTCATATACAGTGGTTATTGCAATATATATAGCCAATATCCACTATTATTACATGAAGAGGCAGGTCAGAATATAGTAGTGGGGCATAGGTGGATATAGTATATAATAGTGGGGCACAGGTGTATATAGTATATAGTAGTGGGGCACAGGTGGATATAGTATATAATAGTGGGGCACAGGTGTATATAGTATATAGTAGTGGGGCACAGGTGGAGATAGTAGTGGGGCACAGGTGGATATACTATATAGTAGTGGGGCACAGGTGTATATAGTATATAGTAGTGGGGCACAGGTGGATATAGTATATAGTAGTGGGGCACAGGTGGATATAGTATATAGTAGTGGGGCACAGGTATATATAGTATATAGTAGTGGGGCACAGGTATATATAGTATATAGTAGTGGGGCACAGGTGGATATAGTATATAGTAGTGGGGCATAGGTGGATATAGTATATAGTAGTGGGGCACAGGTGTATATAGTATATAGTAGTGGGGCACATCTGGTTATAATATATAGTATAGTATATAGTATAGAAATTTTCACCTTACACTTTCCAAAAATACACTTATTACCCACCATGTACAGGAGCCATTGTCTGCAGGTGCTGTGGTAGTAATAGGCTGAGCTGCGATTGGTTGCAATTCTGCCACAGGTCATTGATATGAGCTCTGAGCTGTGATTGGTTACTATAGGCAATTAGTATAAGATGCTTATGTGTGAGGAGATGGATAGAGACTAGAGATGAGTGAGCACTAAAATGCAACTTTTCCCGATGCTCGAATAACGAGCCTCATTGAAGTCAATGGGAGACCCGAGCATTTTTTTAATAAAACAGAACATTAAAAGAACAGTGCAGAAAAAAAAAAATTCCAGATGTTTGCAGATGTTTTACTTGTAAGAACACATTGAAATAACACTATTCTTCACTTTGCAGGTGTTCGCGCGTGTCTCCCGCTAAGTTAGGAGATGTGCACGAACATCTGGAATGTGAAGAATAGCGTTCTTTCAATGTGTTCTGCACTTAAATGCTCCTGTGTTCACTGTTTTTAATGTTTTAATTCTATTCTTCACATTGCAGGTGTTCGCGCATGTCTTCCGATAGGTTCGGAGATACGTGCGCACATCTGCAAAGTGAAGAATAGTGTTATTTCAATGTGTTCTTACAAGTAAAACATCTGGAAACATGTGTAATATTTTTTTTTTTACAATAAAAATACTTTTATTCAATTTATTTTATTAAGTCACTGCTCGATCTCGAGCTGGCGAGCTACTGGTCCGAGTAACGAGCCGGTCCGAGTATGCTAATACTCGACCGAGCAGTATACTTGGATGAGTATACTCGCTCAACTCTAATAGAGACAGAAAGACACACAGGGAGAGTCAGTGACAGAGAGACAGGCAGGGAGATTGAGTGAGTGACAGAGAGTGACAGATAGGGAGAGTAACTGAGAGCCAGACAGGAAGAGTAAGTGAGTGAAAGACAGAGAGACAGGCAGGGAGAGTGAGTGAGTGAAAGACAGAGAGACAGGCAGGGAGAGTGAGTGAGTGAAAGACAGAGAGACAGGCAGGGAGAGTAAGTGAGTGACAGAGAGACAGGCAGGGAGCAGGGTCGGCTCCAGGTTTCAATAGGCCCCTGGGCGACAGCATTCAGTGGGCCCCCTTGTAATGAACCCCTGTGGTGGCATAAAATATTCCCTACTTTATAATTCAAAACAGCCCCCTCATGGTTATTTTATATACAGCCCCTTCAACCCCTATAGATTCATTAGATACATCCTCCCTCCATGGATTCCCCAGGCACTTGCCCAGGTATACCCAGTGCTGGCGCCGGCCCTGACAGGGAGAGTGAGTGACAGAGAGACAGCCAGTGAGTGAAAGCCAGACAGGAAGAGTAAGTGAGTGATAGACAGAGAGACAGGTAGGAGGTGAGTGACAGAGAGACAGCCATTGAGTGAGAGACAGACAGGAATAGTAAGTGAGTGAAAGACAGAGTGACAGACAGAGAGAGTGAGTGACAGAGAAACAGCCAGTGAGTGAGAGACAGTCAGGGAGAGTAACTGAGAGAGAGACAAGAAGAGAAAGTGAATGAAAGAGAGTGACAGACAGGTAGAGTGAGTGACAGGCAGGGAGATGGATGTATGGATAGATATATGTTATTTTTTTGTTAACCAATTCTATTTTGTTATAGCTAAGAGCAGTTATTTCCTATGCCGGGCATACTATAAAGGCTAATCATGTTTCCCTCCCCTCCTGACATTTCACGCACGCGTCTCTGTGAGTCCAGTGGCGCTAATCATTTATTTTTCTCTGAGATTTGGAAATGCTCAGTACAGATGATTCTAATTCATTCATGCAAATGGCTCATTGTCAAAGGACACGTTCAATACACAGCCCAGGACAATTGGCTGATTTGCAAAATACATTTCAGTTTCTGGGAAATGCTAATTTCTACGCGCTGATTGGGTCCTGTTTGACTGACAATTATCTCCAGCCACATATTGACACAGGGAATGTCTAATTACTGCATCGATTTCCCCCGACTACCTCTCATATTTTGTGATAAACTTTGTCACTTTGCCGTTAAATCAGCGCTTGGCGCAGGTCGGGATTGTCAGTCAGAATATAGGATTATTTATGTTCTACAGGAAGCATATAAACTGCGAGTCTGCCGGAGGATTTATCAATAACGTCTCATTCCCTTCACTTCTGTCTCTGTAACTTCTGTAAAATGCTGGGAGGATTGTGGCCGCAGAACTGCAGAATGCTGACAGAAGCAATAAAGTAACACATGTAGGTCTAGATCACATTGCAAATATAAAGAGTTTTATCTTCTACACCTACCCCCATTCTTCTATGTGCCCGCTCACTCTCACCCAAATATTTTATGTGCCAGGCCACACCTACCTGGATTCTCCTATGTGTCCACTCACTCCCACCCAAATATTTTATGTGCCAGGCCACACCTACCTGGATTCTTCTATGTGCCCACTCACTCCCACCCAAAATATTTTATGTGCCAGGCCACGCCAGAACGTAAGCCATAATTCTTCTATGTGCCGCTTTCACAGACTCTCCTCCCAACTATTTATGTCCTTAGGTCCCCTCCTAGCCCACCGATTCTTCATGTGCCCACCTCCTCCCTACCCAAAATGAGTTTATTGTGCCAGCCACCACCTACCCCAATTCTTTTATGTGCCCACTCATTCCCACCAAAATATTTTATGTGCCAGGCCCCCCCCTGCCCCAATTCTTCTATGTGCCCACTCACTCCCATCAAAAATATTTTATGTGCCAGGCCACACCCACCACAAACTATGGCCTTTAAAATATAAACATATTTTGAGAGCACAGTTACCAATAATGTTTATCAAAAGCAAGATAAGCCATATGACCGAGAAAAAAGCCAAACTGTAACCAGGGCCAGCCTCCGTGCTGTAGCTTCACAGGCTATTACACTGTCTAACCTCCCACCTGCTCTCTCAGCACTTCCCCCTCCCTCTATCTTCTGTAATCTCTCACAGTTGATGTCTCCCGTGACGTGTATGATGTCAGTCATGGGAGATGAGGTTTTTCGCTTAATCTCACTTCAAACCTGATTTTCCGGATGATCTCGTCACACTGGGCGATAAAAGAAACATGATGTGAAATGTTTTAATATTCTTCACCACACACTGGTAGTGATTTATGGTGTCAATGTCTGCTGACAGGTTCCCTTTAGAAATGGTTTATAAAGTTTTACTTTTTGAACTATACAAGTCTTTATCAAAAGTTGGAGCTGTCCAGATGCAGCGATAAATGTTATGAGGTCATAGGGACATTTACTGGTGTCCTGTGCTCCATGCATCAGCCCCTTTATGTGTCTGTATTATAAAAACAACAATATTTTGGATAAAACCAGCAAAAAAACGCACATTGTGAAACAACTTCTCTCTGATGCAATAGAGATTTATTTCTATAGAAAACAACTGCTCTGCTCCAGACTTTCTCAGTCTCCAGACATTCTTCTTATTTAAAGGAAATTTACCATCAAAATCCATCATGATAAACCAGGGACATTACTCATATATCCAGGCACTGTGACTGTGGTAATCTTCTTATATGTGTTATCTATGGCCTCCTTCCTTCTAAAATATACTTTTAAAATTATGCTAATGAGCAAGAAAGGGCTCTGGGGGAGTTGTCAGACCCCTTCTGTGCTGTAGATTCACAGGCTGTTACACTATGCAGGAGCACTTCCTCCTCCCACTGAGTGGTAAAACTTCATGTGCTGCTAGGAGATTACGTCAAGCAAAAGGGAGAGTCAGTCAGTGTAACAGCTTGTGAATTGGTAATGTCAACAAAGACTTTTAGGTTCATTAACATAATTTTTAAAGTTGATTTTAAAAGGAAGGAGGCCGTGGATAACAAATATAAGAATATTTCCACAGTCACCGTGCCTGAATCTATGAGTAAGTGTCCTTGGTTTATCATGACTAATTTTCATGGTAGATTTACTTTAAAGGGAACCTGTCACCAGGGACCTAATTTTCACTAAATACAGGTTGCAAAAGCCCATTACACTTGTATTGCAATTATGTTTTTGTCCCTTTTTTTGTAACCATTTTCATTATAATATAATTGTGTATTTATCTTACCTGGCTCCCTGCCAGAATCCTGTGCTGAGTCCCGTGGGACTGGGTGTTACAATACCACACACATCCTGTAGGGAGTGTCACTGAGCTTTAATAAGTAATGTGCTCTCGTTTTCTTAATGGAAATCCCTCCATTTGGGTTTTAATTTGGAGAAAGTGCTTTTGGAGCCAGTGTAGTAGCTGTAAAAATCTTTACATAATGGGGCCCCTAGGATAAGGGCCAATGGTCCCTCAGAGCAATGTTTGTAATGCTTCAAAAATCAAACATTTTTTTAAAATTTAAAATAAAACCTCAATTTTTTTTATTCACGTTTCCCTCCGCCGTCTCGAGGAACATAGTGAACCCTAAATCATTACCTTCATCCGAGTCCTAACCAAAGACCTCTGACAAAGCAGACGGTAACCTATGACACGAGACGCACAGAAACAGATGTTATTGCGCTCGTTACATATCAGAAACACATTTTAGTGATTTCACCAAAACCAGAAATTTCACTGAATGAAAGATCTAGAGAAATGACACGAGTTCCTTAACTGCACACAAGCTCCGGGGAATATAGCTGTCCAAATCGTTTGGCTCTACTCAAAGACATGTGAAACCTCAGCTTCGGAATAAACGGGGATTTGGTGAGGGGTAAAGGGCTGCAGGCGGGAGGCTTAAAGGATCAATCCAGTTTATAAAACTACAGAAAATGAAAACCATCAAAACTTAACATAAGGGACAATTCAGATGGCGCATTTCCCAGACCGTCTGATCTGAGCTCATTGCATCATCAGCGATCTGTGGGTTCTAGCCCCACCACGGCTTTGGTTACACATAGTCCTGGCTCAGCCGATGGCTTCATTGATACCAAACAACCACATAGGAGGCCATTCACCTCATGTGATTTGGGTGGAAGGGCCAACCATCTAATGCACATGGTAGTATTAAGACTCTACCCCCCAGAGGCAGCTGCTTCCTCCTCTTCCTACAGAAATACATACTGTACATGTGTATCGATAGGTCAGTAAGAGCTGGGGGAGGACTTTGCCAACCGCTCTCGAGTGTTCGACCAGCTTATGTCTTCCTTCTGAAAGAACTTTGTCTCTCCCTTCTCCCATCTGTCCTATGGGTTTCGTATAGAACTGGTCCTACTCATGGAACATCCCCACTGGGAATGACAGCATGTGGGGGCAGAAGGAGCTTGATCCCACAGTGTTTGGCTATGATGGTGGCTTAGTCGCAGGTGTCATGGAAGCCTTCGTTTCTGTTGTAGGCCTCAACTGCAGCAAGGCAGAGGCAAAAAGAGAGGGAGGCTACATGTGTAGAAGGTATTCACTGGGACACTCCCACTGTGGTTGTCCAATTCCCTGGCAGATGGTAGAGGCAGGTAAGGAACACACATAGGGAAGCGGAGATCTTTAACAATTCACAGTTCCTACTTTTGGAGGGCTTGTAATAGCAATAAAACTCAAGGCTGGTGATAATTCCTTCCTTTGATGGGTTAACAAAGCTGTGGGTTGGATGGCTGCAGCAGTAGTAAATGCTGTTGGCTTGTAAAAACATCAGTGTGGACCAGTAGTCAGCTTCATTGGGAAAAATTAAGCCAGGTTGGCTCTGCTGCATGAGCAGCATACTCCGTGGTAGCAGAACATAGAGACAAATAACAAAGATCAAGTCCTAAAGCTAGGGCCCTGAAGTCCATATAGAGACCAAATTTATAGACTCTCTGTTCCAGAACTTTCTGAGGTCCCAGCCAATCAGTTTGGTTGCTAAACTTCAGGATGATACATTGTAGTGTAAACAAAAACAATAACCCTTTCAGGCTGCAAACATACAATGATACAAATGATACAAATATTGCACTGTAATACCCCATTTCAGCCATATGGTGGCTCCTTACTTCTCTCATCCTAAAGAAATACATACATGTGCATTGATGATGTTTATCTAAAGTGTATCAATGTGGACTTTGAGCTGCATGTGATTCCCTCTTTATAAACAAACAGAATGAATCCCATATTCTGCTGCTCGCCCTTTTCTCTCCAAACGTATGGCATTTTGTGTTATGAAAGTGTTTGACAAAGATCTTTCGCGTCAGAGGTAAAGTGGGCAGAGACTAACCTCTTCCTGTATCTGCATTAAAGGTGAGTCCAAAACTCTCAGCCCACAGTTCCCATAATACCTTGTGTTCTCTCATTAAGTAATTTAGCAGCAAATCCAGTGAGATTTCTACAAGTAAATCTACTGAACACTGCATAGAGTAAATACAGGATGTATATGGTGACCTGGCAGATTCCATCACATGGAGGAGCATGGAGCATGTAATAAGTGGTAGAAATCAGAAGTAAAACAGTTACATGAAGTGTATAGTCTGTTCTGTGTGAGCACTAAGGCTCTCTGCACTTTGCACAAAGTGGGGTAGGGTAGCAACATGAGGTGAGGAGATAGACAGAGAAAGTTTTGTAGAATCACAGACTGAGAAGGAGGGACTGATAGTGAACCTTGTACCTCACTATTTTGTGTTGGAGCCATTTGTATCCACAGCACTGAATACATTCAGCTCTGCTATACACACACAGATCACTGTCAAATGACCTTCCCCTTCATCCTCCTATGTGAGCAGCACCGAGACACTCCGTATCTTTTTTACAAAAGTGCAGTTCATAAGCGTTACTAGACACGGCAGAAAGCCCAGCTAGTAGAGAGCCAGGCTAAACTGAGGAGGATAGCAAAGAAACTGCTGAGATAATAGGCATCATTGTTCTACATCCCAAGAGCTATTGATTTGTGAATCAAAAATGTTACAGTTCTGCTTTAAAGATAGACTTGATAGACTCAAAACTGCATTTAGAAACTCCTCACAGGACGATGACCGAGGAGCTAACATTTAGTGGTGAGATTAGGTGGCAACGCTCCTTCACTTCAACGAGTCACCAAATTACATTGGAGATTTTCTTCACCTTCCTTAAGCCTTTACTGATGATATTTCCAGTTCCTGACCAGGCGCCTGTTGTTCCTTTCAGACTCCTACCTGCGCTGAGCTCCTGATAGATGGGATTAACTAACCACTCGCAAGACTCCGCGCACACAGTAAGACGACTCCCGGGGAGACTTGGTTCATATCATTAAAATTAATCAATTACATCATTGACGTCATTGAATTTTTTTTCCGATGCTCATTTCGCTAATCATGGGAGTGACCATCGCTGGAGATAGAGGCATCTGCCTTGGTTGTCCTCACCAAATGATCCTGCAACTTTGATCTCATTCCCGGCCTCCGTTCCAGGTCTACATTTCATGAATTCCATATGTGGCACTGGTTAATATTACATCCAATCTATCCCTATGGAAACATAAATTGCACGCAGAGAAAAATAAAAGCTTTGTGTTGAACGCGGAGCAGGGCGTTGCTGCTATTCCAGAAGTGCGGAATGTTCTGTGCGTCTTCAGGCCACTTTGTCAGCAAGGTGCAGGAAATGAAGCAGATGCGGTAGTTGGATACAATTACAAGATGAGGCTCTGGAGGTTCAGGAAATGGTTCCCGGGAACGCGATTCAGATCAGAAAGATCACAAAACGTATTCATAAACCACACAAGGGGAGGAACGCGGCTAAACGGAGCATTACATAGAGGAAATACAGGACTGTATTACTCACCTAATGGCTTGTACACAGCGATGGACCTCGCCCACCTGAGCCCCTCACAACTCATGTTTCCAACCCTGTCATCTGTGATATCTACTGATACAATCCGGGAATGTCCTGAACATTCTCACATAGGAGTTGGAATAGAAGGAATTATTCTTTATGAATTCTTACCCCAAAACAGAGATAATTATCATGAAACAACCTTCATTTGCACATTTTCTGTTAAAGGGGTCACCAAAGTTTCAAAGAATGAACCTCATATCATTGCCCTTACTGCCCTGTTTAATCTCAATGGGGCTCATTTACTTACTCGGTCCAGTCGCGATCTTGCGGCGCGTTGTCCGACGCTGATTCGGGTCTGTCGGGATTCACTAAGGTCCGTGCGCCCGATATCCAGCAGGTGTCGCTGCTGTGCCGAGGTCCGCCGGAGTTCACCTTCTTTGTCCCGGTGCATGTAAGTGCTGATCTTGCGACACAAACTCTTTTTTAAATTCTGCGGTTTTTCCGAATCCGTCGGGTTGTCCGACGGCCACAACCCCCGATTTCTGTCGCGTGAAAGCCGATGCGACACAATCCGATCGTGTGCGTCAAAATCCCGGGGCAATTCGGTGCAAATTGGAAAAATTTGGGAAACCAGATGAAAGCGTGGCATTCTGACCCTTAGTAAATGAGCCCCATTTTTTATTCAATGCATAAGGCCCCAACAAGATTGTATGTGAAGCTCCTGCTAGACAAAGGGGAGGGGCATAACCATTTGTTTCCTCCTTGGGTGGGTCTTTGTTCACTGAATGAAAATCAAAGGATGGAAATCCAAAAACTACACCGCATATCCACCAGTCAACAGTCTTTATGCAGATAAGTATTATTTAACTGAATGGCATTAAGCTGCGCTACCAGACGCGGCCACTATTTGGTGTCATTTATAAATATAAAAATTCCAGAATATTCCTTGAAAGACATGAAAAGTACAATCAAAATCCAACATGATAAAGAAGAAGGAGAATAGGGTTCAACTAATTCGTCACCCTGGCATTTGTATAAAGCCCGGGACTGTGGTAATCTTCTTATAGTTGCTATCCATGGTCTCCTTCCTTCTAAAAAAAACGTTTAAAATTATGTTAATGAGGGACAATACCAGAGCCCACCCGTGCTGCAGATTCACAGGTTTTTACAATGAGCAGAACATGTCTCACTCAACCCTCTGCGCTATCCCTTCTCCCTGTATTTTAGCAACAGCAGCAAGTTCAGGGTGCGGGGTGACCTGAACTGCCCATTGTAACAGCCTTCAGAGCTACATTACTAAGGGGCTCTGGAAACATCCATCAGAGCCCTTCAGACTCATTAGCATAATTGTAAACATTGATTTTAGAAGGAAGGAGGCCATGGATACCACATGGATACCACTGTGCCGCAACACTATCCCCCTGCTGCTTCTTTTGCGTTTGTGAGATTACATGAGGGAGGGGGGAAGTGCTGAGGAAGGGGTAGACACTGTTACAGTGAAGCATAGAGGGGCTCTGGTTAGAATAATTTTAAACAATAATTTTAGAAGGAAAAAGGCCATGGATAACAAATATATAAGAAGATTAGCACAGTCCCGGAGCCTGGATCTATGAGTAAGTGTCCCTAGTTATCATGATGGATTTTATGGTAGGCAGCAGCTGGATAGAGAACTTCAACCTCAGAGTCTCTAATAATAATAATAATTATAATAATGGTGGCTGAGTGGGTAGCACTTCTGCCTTGCAGCACTGGGGACCTGGGTTCAAATCCCACCCAGATGAACATCTGCAGAGAGTTTGTATGTTCTCTCCGTGTTTGCGTGGGTTTCCTCCGAGTCCTCCGGTTTCCTCCCACACTCCAAAACATACTGGTAGGTTGATTAGATTGTGAGCCCCATGGGAACAGAGACCAATATGTCAAGCTCTGTGCAGCGCTGTGTAATCTGCAGGCACTTTATAAATAAAGAATTATTATGTAGACCTCTTGATAACTTGGGAACCCAAAGACTTTAGACTTGCCAACATGTCTTGCAGAGGAGTGGCTTTATTCTTCTAGACCCTAATTCGGAATCTTTTAGAAGGACTTTCCACATCAACTATGATCCAAGTATAGAGGGTTCTTTTATGTAGCGCTTTGGGTCATCTCAGACACCAGGGTGACGTCCATGTCTGTAGCCCCAAACGTCCTGTGGTAATGTCTTGGGTGCTATGCCACAATGGTCGGAGCTATGTCCCTCCGTCATTCATCACCCGCAGTAATTCGGAGCAGATGCCGTCCGCCCTCTTCTCCGCTCCCTCGTCTCCGTATCCCGGCCCGATCACAAAGCCGCAGGATTCCCACTCTACACATTAATGTTCAGGAGACGTCGAAATTCTTTTTGCTCATTAACAAGAAGTAATCTATATTTAGCCCTGGAGAGGAACACATAAATCTTTCCACTTCAAGTCAGTAACATTTCCATAAAAAAGACATTAAAACTGTCTGAGGTTCTTAAATGGTTAATGCCGAAATCCATCAGGGTAATGTAACGATAAACAGATCAATACGGCAACACACACGCGGCGCAAAAATAACAAGGCTTCCCTTGTAGCACCTAGGAACTGTGCTGTTTTCCCTGTGTCGGATCCGATAGACAAGGCCGAGCTTCACAAACCCACAAAGTTCTGAGTAAATAATGTCAGGTGCGTAATAACGGATGACATTGAAAAACCATTTACCTCTGCGCGCAAACAAACGGTATTAATCACAAGAGCACTGGCAATGGCATCAGCCTTCCGCGCAGAAATGGGAGAGAATACCACTACTTTTTCTACTAAGTTTCGTTACATGGAACATTAAAAACCAAATTCGGTTAGTACTAACTCCCTTCCACCTATTGGAGGGGTTGTTACAATTTTTCGGTCAGTTATCTTCTTGTGGTCAGCTGGAGAATGGCCAACCAGCTCTCCCATCCCGGCTTGAATTTCTCTCCTTTAAAGGGAACCTGTCACCAGGGACCTTATTCCCACTAAAGACAGGTTGCAGAAGCCCATGACACCTGCAGTGCAAATCTGCCTTTCTGCCTTTTCTAAGCATTTGCATTACAATATAATTGTGTGTTATAACTTACTCTTGCTCCATGACAAAATCCTGGGGTAGTCACAGGGGCTGGGCTTTGGTTTGGATGCATTTAAAAAAACAACTTGTCTTCAAAAAACAACAACTTCTCTGTGTTACTCCTTCCTCAGATCTTAGCCCCCACCTTTGTGCTCCTGTACAGCTCCACCCCCTGCTCTTTCTCAGAGGTCACAGCCTGGTCAGCCTGACATCAGTTGGGGAGGGACAGAGCTGTACAGGAGCACAAAGATGGAGGCAGCCTGCAGCTCAGACAAGTCACCAAAGTCCAGCCCCTGTGACTACCCCAGGATTTTATCAGGGTGCAAGAGTTAGTTATAACACACAATTATATAGTAATGCAAATGCTTAGAAAAGGCAGAAAGGCAAATTTGCACTGCAGGTGTCATGTGCTTTTACAATCTGTCTGTAGCGAAAATGAGGTCCCTGGTGACAGGTTCCCTCTAAGAGCCACCTGCCCCTTAAAGGGGTTTTCCCATTTCAGCAAGTAATTGATATTGTTTGCATAATGAAAAGTTATACAAATTTCCAATATAATATCTCTATCAATTCCTCATGGTTTTCTAGATCTCTGCTTGCTGTCATTCTATAGAAAGTTTCTATGTTGACTTCCAATAGACAGAGATGATAAAAAGGCCTCTCCCATTCAACCTCCAAACAACCCCTTTAAGGGAAGAAGATGTCCTATTTCTTACACTAGCTAGTCAGATCAGTTTAACTTCAGCCGGGACTCTCCATGTACGCTGGGAGTGTCACAGGGGTAACATTG
This sequence comes from Engystomops pustulosus, assembly GCA_019512145.1. Lineage (NCBI taxonomy): Eukaryota > Metazoa > Chordata > Amphibia > Anura > Leptodactylidae > Engystomops > Engystomops pustulosus. The sequence continues at coordinate 11,262,485 of CM033649.1, forward strand.
ACACCCTGCGGCCCCTCTTCTTGTATTACTCTATCGGCCCTGATTGGTGCAGAAGAGGCCAAAAACCAGGAGAGAGCTAAAGTGACATCCACGGTTAACCCACCTTCAGCCAGTCACTTATCCCCACATATGACCCACATGTCATTGGACCCTGATGACGTATGTAGCAAATGGACTTTGTTTGTAGCACCTGATGACAGCATCTGACTACACAGACTTCATTGTAGTCTGTAGCCATGGAAACGCTTAAGACTTTTTATAAGAGTAGGGTATTTATATCTGACCATGACCTTCTTTGTTGCTGCTTATTGTCCGAGTACCTTCCCTAAACTACTACTCACCCGGACCTCTGACCTTTGACTTGTTACCTGGATTAACCTTTTGCTTGTTGTCTTACTCCCCTCTCTCTGAGCATCTTTCATGTTCTCCGGATCTATCATGGTCTATTCTCTTTCTGGTTCTGCAGGGTGTGAATCTGTCAGTAGTGTCTGGATAATTTCCAGTAACAGCGCCTCCCTTGTCTATGGTCAGAATCTGGCCCTGCAGGTCAACCTGATGAGTTGCAATACCAGACTTAACCAATTCACATAAGTGGCGCTGTTTCTGGAAATCAATTGTCTAACCATTTCTTTACCAAATATTGCTAGAATACTCACTCATACGACTAAATGATGGTATTTTTATGCATATTAAAAAGTTCTCCTGTATATAAAAAACTTTTTTTATAACTTTTTTAATGTTTACCCTCAGGCCGACCTTAAAATCCACTTTTTTGATTTCCTTCCTTTGCCATAAACTCCCTCTACATGCTCCTTTCTTAGAATGTAACGTGTGGCCTCATTTTGGGCCATATTGGCGTTTTATTGTTATCTCAGACAAGAGCCGCTCGTTGCGATGGATCCGGTTCAATCGGCGCGTTCGCGGTTATAGAGTTTTAAACAGATCAGTTCCTGTCGGGGCTCAGCAGGGGGCGCATGTTAATTTCTGATGCGATAAGGAAGACATTTGATGTGGCTGGTGTATCTGTTGTGTAACTTGCTCGCTGTATCGAAGTCTAACTATGGCGCTGATTTTCACATACTCAGTAGCAACCGGACAGATGTGTCATGGAATCTAATCCCTTAATCCCTAAAGCTCTTCTATAATGGATATTTTAAAAGACCAGATTGGAAAACATGCTGTCTTTTTATTGAGCCTTTCTGAATGCTCCATCTTTCTCCCGTGTTTTTCCGCTGCCAAGAGCTCTTTCTCCGGACATGTAACGCGTTTGTTCGCTGTAAAGCCGATGAATGCGCCTAATGAGTTAAACTGTTTACGCTTCTTTTAACTACATAATTCCGGGAGGGAAAAAGGAGATTTTCTACCGTTTCTCATCTGCCTATAAAGATCTTTATAGAGGAAATGATTAAGGAGAGTTATAAAGTGTCGGAAGGCGAGCCACGCGCTTTCGCTTTCTCGGATTGACTAAGTATTTCAGTGTTATGGCTAGTTTACAGCTCGGCGCCAGTTTAAAGGGAACCTGTTATGAGAATTAGGCTCCGAACCAGCACCAACCTGTTATCCAGGACAATCAGAGGTTGACACCAATGTCCTACTTTATTGATGGAACTGCTGTAATGGCTGCCGTGGGCCCATGCTATAGGGAGGTCCGGTCAGGCTATGTGGTGGCTACCGGAGGACGCAGATAGAGATGACTGCAATGGTGAACCCGGGAGCTACCGTATGTTCTCTCTGTGTTTGCATGGGTTTCCTCTGGGTCCTCCGGTTTCCTCCCACACTCCAAAACATACTGGTAGGTTGATTAGATTGTGAACCTCATGGGGACAGGGACTGATTTGGCAAGCTTTGTGCAGCGCTGCGTAATCTGTGTGCACTATAACAATAAATAATTATTATTGTCATGACATCACTGTGACGCTGCTATGGCTGGTAGGCACAACTTGATGACATCATCATGACTATCAGCTTCACAGCCACACACAGCAGTGTCAGAGAAGAAGAGCAGACAGGGAAAGGTGAGTATTTAATATATTTTTAAAAATGTGACTGCATGATGCAAGAACAGGCGGTAAGTGGGTGCTGAGGAGGGGCTACAGGACAGAATGGAAAGTAAAATTTGGGGCAGAAAAGGAGGCATAAGGTGTTGGAGTAACAATATGAGGACATATGATTGGGGTTGTTACAACGAGGTAGGAATAAGGTGGGGGGGGGCTATAGAAAGGGGAACATAGGTTCGAGCATTTGAAGTGGCTACAGAATGGGAAACTTTGTAAATTTTAGAATATAAGAAAAATAATAAATTTTTGGGGCTTCAGAAAGGGGCAGGGCCGCACCAGCCGTGAGGGGAGTTGAGCCTCTTTCCTCAAGCCGCACCACCTGCAGCAAGATGGGGGGCAGCATTGGTGGTTCAGTTATCAGCAACAAAGCAGCACCAGATAATATTGACCTTACAATTGAAAATAGTGTCTCTTCACTCCTGATGTCAGTGAGAAACTGCATGGAGAACCAAATGACTATAAATATAAAAAAATAACCTGATATAATACTACAGGGTGGGGCAGAGGGGAAGCCGTTCTATAGCTCCGCCTCAGTCAGCGGAGAGTTTATTTTTAGCAGAGGTTTTACCTTGTCCCTCAGGCTAATCTCCTTTTCCAAGGTTTCTCTTTGCCATGGGAAACCGTCCAAGACAGCTCGAGAGGACAGGATGCTTTTTAAGAGGGGCTGTAGGACCTGTGATGTCACAAGCATGTGACTCATCACATGCTTCAGGCCGGCCAATTACAAACATGTTTACCTGTTCTGGCTTCATTGCCCTGAGCTGATGTCACAACCTGGATCAGGAAAAGCTGAATCTAATGTTATATATACCAGATATATCTCAGGCTAGGAAGAAGCCAGCAGCTTGATACACATATTGTTGGAATTGTTATCAAAGTCTCTTCCCAGCTGTGCTAGCCATATTTTTTGTCAGTTTACAAATACGCTTTAAGCTTAGTAAGCTATTTTTTAAAATATTAAGCGGTATTATTTAGCAATTTTCTGGTAACACGATTAACATTATATGGAAATATATATACAGTGTCGGGAGGGGGGGTATTATTTGAGCTTTTTATTGACCTATTATATGGAATCTTTATAGAAGTATTCTAGCACACCAGATCTTACTACAGCTCAGCGTAAGGGGGTTCATAAGCAGGGTCAGCTCCAGGTTTCAGTAGGCCCCTGGGCGACAGAGCCTCAGTGGGCCCCTTTGCAGTAAACTTACATAGCGGCATTAAAAATGTATAAACTAAATTCCCTAAAATATTCCTTAGTTTATTAGACCAAACAGCCCCATCATGGGTATTTTATATAAGCCCCCCTCACCCCCTATGGTTTTATTAGATACAGCCCCCTCGCCCCCATGGATTCCTTACGTACAGCCTTATATAGGCCCCCCCCCAGCAGCTCTGGGCCCCTGGCATTTGCCCAGATATGCCAAGTGCTAGCGCCGGCCCTGTTCATAAGCCTCCTATCAGATCCGGTTATGTTTTGGAGCGGGCGCTGTGATGGCGGTGAGTCTATACCGTGCACTTGCTCAGCATTATCGGAAGTTTATGTGTCATCACCCCCAGCACACGCTACACTGTATCTTCTAAGTTGTTGAAGTGCAAATTCCTGCCTTCAGTAGATTCACACCTTCCTGAACCGAAACTTGTCAAGTTCTCAGACTTATGGAGGAGAAGTGAGCCGGAAAGACAATCAGGTCCAGTCCAAGATACAGTTTCTGGGTCACTGAGATCATCTTATTCAGCGAGGAAAGAAACTCCAAAAGATCTAAAAGAAAGAAAAACACTATTCTGTGCTAACCTGAGCAGCCTGAGAGGTGGGGTACATCCCGAAAAGTACACACAGACATCACCAATATCCAACTACCTCCATTACTTTGCCTCTATTCTACTGCTGTGTCAGTCTCCACTGCAGTCCTGGAATTTGATTCATAAAGCAGAAGCTACAGGCGGTCCCCTACTTAAGAACACTCAACTTACAGACGACCCCTAGTTACAAACGCACCTCTGGATATTGGTAATTTATTGTACTTTAGTCCTAGGCTACAATAAACGGCTATAACAGTTATCACAGGTGTCTGTAATGAAGCTTTAGTGTTTATCCTGGTTCTTATGACAACCCAACATTTTTAAAATCCAATTGTCACAGAGACCAAAAAAGTTCTGGCTGGGATTACTATGATAAAATATACAGTTCCGACTTACATACAAATTCAACTTAAGAACAAACCTACAGAACCTATCTTGTATGTAACCCGGGGACTGCCTGTATTTCATAAAATGTATACCATATTTGTCCACTAGGGGCGCTATTTCCATGTAAATCAATAGATTCTTATATAGAGGAGGAAACTTTTATTGGCTGAAGATGAATTGTATTTAGGGTCATCTCAGTTTGTGAAGCAGATAACAGACCCCACGGACCCCCGCAGTGCTCACAGTGATGTATAAGAATCCTGTAAACATGGAGATTTAGAGGTCAGACCGCTGATCCCCCTGTACCCGCCTGTATCGCTCATACATTGACCGTATTTGCTGAGATTTAACCAAGCTTATGCTTTAATTACACCGGGGACGGGAGCTTATAGCCACTAAATTACAGCTCGGAGCTCTGGAAATCTTCTATTATAGCTTATAGCACTAGGAAGATGGGACATTAAAGGGGAAGTTTTTATGACAACCTGCCTATATCCACACTTAGGTTGTCAGCATCGGACTAGCGTCCTCCTGTCTAAATCTATGTGACCTTACACAATACCAGAGGAGAACTGGTTATTTGTTAATTAAAGGCCATGTCACCAGATAGACCCCTTTAATTAGAACCCATACCATGATCATCTGTCTTTAATATATACACTCACCGGCCACTTTATTAGGTACACCATGCTAGTAACGTGCATGGTCCTCTTTAGAACAGAGTTGGAGTTGGTGGAGCGGTGCACGGTCCTCTTCAGAACAGAGTTGCAGTTGGTGGAGTGGTGAATGGTCTTCTTTAGAACAGAGTTGGAGTTGGTGTAGTGGTGCATGGTCCTCTTTAGAACAGAACCTGAGAGGGTAAAGCCTTACAACAAATGACATTATTCGTGTCGGCTCCTCCCCTTTGTGCCCTGCACTAGGCATGACAAGTTTTCCTTTAACAATTCTTCTGAGACTTAACTTTCAAAGTGAAGAGGTCCAAAGAGTTGCAGTTGGTGGAGTGGTGAATGGTCCTCTTTAGAACAGAGCCTGAAAGAGTGAAACCTGACAACAAATTACATAATTTGTGTGTCAGCTCCTCCCCATCATGACAAGTTTTCCTTTCATAATTCTTCTTAGACTTAACTTTAAAAGTGTTCTTCCTTCTAAGCCTGATACAAGAGAAACTCAACGAGAAAAACGAGACGGGAGATAAAAGGAGCCGACGTGGTGGGTCAGACGGTCAAGTGGCCTTCATCTACAATCATTGTCAGGATTTCACAAGGGAAGACATTCTGTGCTACTTAAGTAATGAGAAACGAGAAAATAAGACATAAATAGGTTTTCTTAAGGGGGTGAAGCATGTTCTAGTCTTAGTTCTTTCTTTGTAGGACTTTGTACCTCGCCGCGGGGTCGGCGTGGAGCCTCCTTTATTTCGCCGCGGTGTATAAGAGTTAGCGTTTACGGCTTGTATTAAACGCTCATAAACGGAGGTACAAAAGGAATACAAACAAGACAAAACATTTTCTTTGGCTCTGGAAAGGCAAAATTCAATTCCTGTATTCTGTTAGTGTGATGAATGACCCTGACTTACTCAATGTCAGGTACAGCCATTATCACGACTGTGAGATCCGGCAATTTCTGCTGTCTATTTCTGTAACAATACTTCTCGCCCTCACAACACTACAAAACAGCAGCTATTCATTGCTTTTTCCATTCTCCCCTAAATCATAAACTTTCCCCGCACTCTCTGTACACATCCAGAGGCACAGAAGAAAGATAAAGAGAGGAGACAAGGGTGAGGCGGCGGATCACAAGTACAGTTCAAACTGATTAGAAGATTCTGATAGAACACAATAAACCCTTGTCTGGGAACGGAAAGTGACACTGAAATAGCTGCAATGTTTCCAGATACTTAAGGGGATGTGCGTACCGCCACTATGCGTACACCAGGCTGCACTATTGTGTCACTATGGGAGAGATGCGTATCGACTGCCGTGGACCACAAATCTAATCTCCATAGAGGTCAATGAACTCCTGGCCAGCATCCAAGAGAAGAGGAAGATGTCAAGACGCCGGTTACATGTGATAGAAACATATTTTTCTTGCATCAAGGAGAATAATTCTTGATTAAAGGTAATGGGGCACATTTACTAAGGGGCTTGCCCCAGTTTTCTGACGGACTTTACATATTCTTTCTAGTGTAAAGGGCTTGTACGGGTATTTGATAAGTGTCCGCGCGCACATTTGTGACCGTTTTGTGGCGCGGCTGCACTATTCTTCATGAGACACAAATCTCTTCACTGAAGGGGGCGTTCCGGTGCTCAGTTGGCCCGTGTGCCAGATTTAACATAGAGGGGCTAATTTACTAAGGGTCCGAATCGCGCACTTTCGTCGGGTTTACCGACGAATTTCCGATTTGCGTTGAATTGTCCCAAGATTTTGGCGCACGCGATCGGATTGTGGCGCATTGGCGCCGGCTTTCACGCGACAGAAATGGGGGGCGTAGCCGTCGGACAACCCGACAGATTTGGAAAAGCCGCAGAATTTAAAAAGCAATTTGTGTTGCAGCATAAAGCACTTACCTGCACCGGGAAGAAGCAGGTGAACTCCGGCGGACCTCAGCGCAGCAGCGACACCTGCTGGATATCGGGCGCTCAACCTTAGTGAATCCCGGCAGACCCGAATCCACGTCGGACAACGCGACGCGGGAACGCGACTGGACTGGGTAAGTAAATGAGCCCCACAATGTCCAACAGAATTGTTTCGCATGGCCCATGTTAAAGGTGCACCAAAAAAAAAGTTGGGGCAGTGCATGGGACACCAGATTCATGAAGAACGGGCACCAGAAATCCTGAATCTGGTGCCCCCTGCCCACTACACAGGTAACTGCACATAGTACACACTGCACTATTCTTAGTAAATGAGTTTCGCTGAGTTTGATGAAAGGAGATGAGGGATCTTCTAGGTTTCGCCCCAAAAGAAGGACAGGGCAGAGATGGGAAAACTACTGAATACTTAGTGGGGTTTTTCAGCCACAATCTACTATAGTAGGTGATTGGGACCTCCAATACTATCTCACATGAAATCTCCGATCCTCACAGGACTTTCAGCTTCACTCTATTACCATCCACTCTTCTCACAACCGCCTCCCGTGCATTTCCCATGCTCTCTACCAAAATGTGTCAGACTGTCCCCAACTTTTCAGACCTTCATATGTAACCTGAAAACCCACCTGATCAGGATCCCCTACAACATGCGCGAACCCCACTGATCTGCTCCCTTACCTTTTGTCTCCATATAGATTGTGAGCCATATAGATTGTGATCAATATCAAATATGCTGGAGTCCAGTTGTTTGAATAGGTTTGGGGTCCAGTCCGTAGTTCTTTGGTAACGTTCTTCATTTACATACATACAGATGTATCACTGTCCTGCGCTTAAGTGTAGTTGTTTCGCCTAAATGGGGCGCATTGTTGTGCCAGAATTATGACAAGCTACAACCATCTGTGATGAGGTGAGTTCCTGCCTCTTATTAATCACTTTAGTTTAGGCACAGCTTAGGCGATGTATAGGCGCAATGTTAGATCCGGGCACTTACATGGGATCCATTTACAAGCTCCTCTCTGCTCCTCTCCCGCACCCCACCAGTGCCTTCTCCTGGAGGGGATGCCCCAGTGCTGATCTCCTGCTGCCCCCTGTAATTCTGGCCAGTATACTCCTCAGACGCCAGTGTGGTCATTCTGCTACACGTGGACACTTCTCTGTACTATCTGCAAAATCCTACAAACTTCTCTTCTGTCCTGCTCTGGGCTGAGGCTTTTGCAGATTGTTTGTAAATAGAAGGTCATGACCTGTAAACAGAGGCTACATGTCCTGTCTGTAGTGTCTGCTGCTGGGGATAAGCTGCTCTGCACAACAGCTCAGTGTTGCTTCTCAGTTTACACCACCTTAAGGCCGGAGTGTTTTTGCACCCGTTTTTGCATCTGAATGAAAAGTTGCTAATGATGAATGATTATTAGGCGCATCAAAACATCTGGATTGGTAGGATGAATAGGCGAAAAAATTAGTGATACATCTGGCCCAAAGTGTACATTCCATGGTGGCTTTGCCTGGTACTACCCAACAAAATATTTAATTAAATGGGAATGAACCGTAATGCTGTAGTACCATTTACTGCAGATACAAAATGTTGGCGCTGTGCTTTGTAAGCAATATGAGCCTGTAATACTAATAGGAAGATCCTCCAGTAAAATAGAAAAAATTGTTGCAAACTCGAATTTGGCAGGATAATCCTGGATTTGGTCAAGGTCGGGACTGAAATTCTCCGATTTTACCAACAAAAATGGTGACTATGTGAATGAGGTCAAACAGATCTTCCAAGTACCAGAGGATTCCATGGAGGGCCGTGGTTATTTATTAATAATGCTGTTCTGCTTTCTTGATCTGTAAAGTGAAGCCTCCTGTCTTTTACCTCATCAGCCAGAGATTCCATAGCATGGCCGCAGATGGAGGGTCATGTGATCTGTCCATGGGCAATCGCCCTGCCTGGACTTTGATCTAATATTCATGAATTCTATCCTAAGGTCTTGGCAGGGCGATTGCTCATGGAGAGATGGTTTATAAATGAAATGAAGAAGGTGCTCTGGCCTGTGTAAGTGCCAAATCACTCACCCACTAGGAACTATGCCCACAGTTGCAGATTCTCAAGGTTCGACATTAACGATCGAAGCAGGCTGCTCAGTTGTAGTTTTATTACTGTGAGGTTCTCAGGGTGACAGCAGGGTGGAAACTGTTACACTGAAACTAATTTACAACCCAATATATACAGTGGTCTTACATAAGATCAATTGTTTTATGGCTTCACTCCATTACCACCATAATGGAAGTCTCCAAAAGATTCCTCCCAAATGGCTGGAAGGTTTATTGCAGAAATAATAAATAAATAATAATAATTCTTTATTTATATAGCGCACACAGATTACGCAGCGCTGCACAAGCATGTCAAATTGGTCCCTGTCCCCATGGGGGCTCACAATCTAAACCAGAAACATCCCTGTCTGACCAGAATGCCCTAGAATATTCCAACAGAATATTCCAATATAACTCTCTCACTCCTACATACGGCCATTTTTCTTCTTCTTTTTTTTTAAAAATACACACACACCTGCACATACTTAAATTTTAATACAGACCAACCACTCCGCTACCACGTGAGACAACCCTCTTTTTTTCTGATCTGATTTCTATTTGTGACCCAGAATTTTGTTCCAGACGCTCAGGGGTTGCTGAGATCTAAATACATTTCTGCAGGCCTTTTTGCCTCCAATAAGTCCAGTTTCCGTGTTGCCCTTCATTTCAGCTTCAGCTTTTCCACTGGTATTTAAGCAGCTTGGTGATTGTCAGGACTGTCAGGCTTCTGAGGTAGTGAACCATGGACAATGACACAAGCCGTGGACGATGACACAAGCCGACACCTGGCACTGGAATCTAAGTGGCACTCGGTCTTCACCAGAGCCTGCCGGAAAGCGGGTTGGTCTTACCGCGGCCTGGTGCCACCAGGTAATTCCACAAGTGCGACTTGGCCACGGTGACAGTAAGGTCAAGGCACAGAATCCATAGGTAGTCTTGTGGTCAGGGACAGGCAGGTGGTCAAGGCATGCGGCAATGATGCGAGGTCGGGGACGGAGCAGGAGGTCAGGACTGTCAGCAAAGGAGCAGAATCGGGAACAGGTCTGGGGTCACAACGGTAGGTCAACACTCGGGAAGAAAACACAGTAGGAAGCTTTCTCATAGGCATGAAGCTCTAAGATCTGGTGGGATTGCTTGGAGAAACCAGCTTTTCAAGAATCCCACAAGCGACCAGCGCCAATCAGTGGTGCACTGGCTCATTAAATCTGCGTGTGCCGAAGCGCGCACACCCTAGGGAGCGGGGATGCGTGTGCTGGCCAGCTTGGATGGGAGCAGGAATGCAGAGAGCTTGGGACGGGGCTCCGCCATGGATTGGGGCATGGGTGTGCCTGCTATCCTATACATGGAACACAGGGGCACCCGTGACAGTGGTGGTGTCTCGAGTCCTTGTCTGGGATAGGTCACTTTGTTTGGCAGTATCTGCCTCCGCAGGTGCACACCGTCCTCTGTTGGTCCGTGTCTCACTCTGTTCTTCAAGTGATTTAGAATACATTAAAATGTTAAGCATCATTCACACTTCCAACATTCATACCATGGTGCTTATTTACTAAGGGTCCCGCTGCTGCATTTTCGTTGGGTTTCCCGACTTTTCCGGGGATCGCGCCTGGGATTGTTTCGCACGCGATCAGATTGTGTTGCAATGACGCCAGCTTTCACGTGACACAAATGAGGGACGATCCGCTGGATTTGGACTAAGGGCGGGATTTAACATTTAAATTTGTGTCGCAAGCCAAGCACTTACATACCTCAGGAAGAAGAAGGTGAACTCCGACGGACCTGAGCAGGGAGAGTCACATGCAGGATCTACGGGGATCGCGGCACAGTGCATCATTGTCGGAGAGCCCGGATCGGGGATCGCGACTCGGACGGGTAAGTAAATGTGCCCTCATTAGTCAGCTTTTTGTGGAGAGAAGTGAGAATTTCTTAAACAATATACGGCTCCTATGTGTATGATATACAATGATTATTATTAAAATAAACTCTACGATTATTATGAAAATGATAGGATGAATGAGGAAATTCAGCACAGCTGACGCAGTCGGAATTGTCCCCTACAAAGTCTCCCACCAGATCAACTTGGAATCTCGATTTAGTAGATCAATGATGTCTGTTATTTTGGTTGTCTCATGTTGCACTTTGAATTGTACAGTTTCAGCTGTTCCTTTCATTTATTCTCTAACCGAATTGCTGTACTAACCCCTTCCCGCCTGAGCCCTTTTTCATTTTTGCGTTTTCATTTTTCACTCCACACCTTCAAAAGTCTATAACTTTTTTATTTTTCCATGTAAAGAGCTGGGTGTGACGGCTTGTTTTCTGCGTAACAAATTTCACTTCATAGTGATGATATTTAATATTCCATGCTATGTACTGGGAAGCAAGAAAAAAAATCCAAATGCAGTGAAATTGGTGAAAAAACTCATTTGCTCCGTTTTCTTGTGGGCTCGGATTTTCAACGGATTTCCCTCTGCACATGTCTACTTTATTCTTTGGGTCGGTACGATACAATTTCAAAGATACCAAATTTGTATAGGTTTTATAAATGTTTACATACATTTACAAAAATTAAAACAAAAATCTTCTTTTTTATTTTGCCATATTCTGGCTCTAATAACTTTTTCATACTTTGGTGTACAGAGCTGTGGGTGGTATCAATTTTTGTGATTTTGATTAAGTTTTCAATGCTACCATTTTTAGGACTGTTCAACCTTTTGAACACTTTTTATAGCAATTTTAATATTTTTTAATATGGCAAAAAAGTGCAATTTTTTACTTTATTTGTAAGACCCAAGGCTGTCATGGAGACCAACTGCCGCTTCCCGATGACGTCAAGGGGAGCGACGACCCCTTGACTCATGTACCGTCAGTCTTTTAAGCCACCAGCAGCTTTGCCGGTGGTGATCAGCGGGTTAACACCAACGATCGGTGCTAGCAATATGCAGCAAAGACTTACCGGCTATGGAGAGGGCTCAGCCCGAGAAGCCTTCTCCATGCACCCGCACCCGTCATGTGACATACTATTATGTCACATATTGGTTATGGGTTAAAATCCACTAACAAGTCTCTACTATGCTCTGTCTTACCTAAAAATATTCCAATATAACTCTCTCTCTCCTACACACATAACCCTCTATCTACGGCCATGTTATGGTCAGGAATGTCCGGCTGTTGAAGTAAAAGAACGGAGACTTCACTTTACAAATCTAGAAAATGGAGCAGAACTATTAATAGATGTATATTAGTAAATTCCCGAATACCTGCCCCCCACACATTACAAAAACATAAGTTTTTTTAGGAATGAAACTCATCACAAGGCAGACCAATTCCTTCTTACCAAGGACGTAGAGCCTGCGGTTGTTCCAGCCAATACTATGAAGATGCCCCAATTAATTATAATGTACTCTTGTCTCCACTCTACCCTATGTACGTCCAAGATTTTATACAGTATCGTGGTACAACATTCTGACTTCTCCCTCGTGGCAGAGGAGTTATCGTACAACTGTACAGAAATATTTGGAAGAAACTTGTTTGATTTGCAAGAATCCTCTTATCTCCGAATGCCCAAATCTCATAGGTTTCAGGTCGCATATTGAAATATAAACCACATCACAGAGGGCTTAAGGGTTCATCAGATCTGTGTCTCGGATAATACTTGCATTTTCGTGACTTGTTCCGGATGATATGTTCTCGTAGCACGTCTCCTCCGTATATAATATATTGATGCCAGAGGTTCTATTCAAGATGCCATGAGGAATTGATTAACATGTTATAAATTATCATTACAGATTTGATGGGACTGACATAGAAAATCAGTGAGGAAATTGCAGATTCCATTATAATCAGTTTATTATTTCGTGTCCATCACTCCTGAGTCTCTTGGTTAAAGTCCTCTATGTCATACAGCCATCAGTATGACCTCCTGCCATAGTTGTCACGTTGACTTTTGTGACCCGGTGCTCGGGGGCGGTGTGATGGCTTCATTGATGGATTCTCAAGTCCGTGTAGGCATATTGTTCCAGACAAGATGATGAGCAGTTAATGACTAGCATTTGCCTGGAGGTCGGTGGAAGAGGAACAGAGATTACGGGAAGAAGGCGGATTCTACAACTATAGCTCGCCCTTGAAGTTGTGACACATGAACCTGTGTATGTGACATTCTCATATGTATTTTTGGTCCTATATGAATTTCATATTAACTATTCCTGAAGCTGATGTGACTGATATATTCCTGGCTATTGTCTGGAATAAATCACTCTGTGTACTGCACAAGTCAGCCGGCTAGGACCGTGTTATTTCTCACCAATCGAGCTCATACTATAAATCCCTGCAGGCCATTAGCTTCTATTTTAGACTTCTACCACCTAAACTGTACATGATCTATTTTTTAGTTTTCTTCCTAAAAGTCTTAAACCTTTTTGAAAGCGTCTTATTTGTCTATTACTTCTGTTTTGTCTTCCTCTGTTTGTACGGTCAGGCTTCAGTCAGCAGTCTAGTGGCCGGGCTGCTGAGTAAATGTACCACACCCTGCAAGTTTTGCCCTGGTCCAGAAAGAGTTAAAATGCTCAGAGCTCTGATGCTTTCACCTAGAGCAGACATCCTAGTTTTATCCATACCCTTTGTGCCTGCTATAATATTTGCTGGTTATAATTTCGTGCTGGCTCTATTGTCCGCACTTCACTTGCTATACTTCTGGTTTTTGATATTTTGCTTTTATTGTGTGATTATCCTTTTTTATATGTGAAGACCTTTCCTTTGCACCCAATATTCAATAGAGTGCATCTTAAAAACATTTTTAGAAACCGCCCATTTCTTGCAACTGAAACCTCTAAAACGCTAATTGTCGCTCTGATTCAGTCTCGTCTAAACTCCTGTAACTCCCTACTAATCGGTCTTCCACTCCCTAAACTCTCTCTTCTCCAATCTCTTCTTAAAACAGCAGCCAGGCTCGTCTTTCAGATCAAACGCTACACAGAAGCCCTAGTCTGTGCCAGTCATTTCACTAGTTGCCCGTCTCTTTATCAGGACTTCTATGACACTAAAGTGGCAAAGAAGCCCTGAATTAATTGCTTATGCTAGGATATCGTGATTATTTTCCACTGTCTGCCAGCTCCACACCAGAGAGGGCACCAGGGGGCACCTGGAGGGGTGTAAAGGGGGCAGCCGTAGTGGGGAAGTGCGATGGTGCAGGGCGTTGTTGTGCTTTCCCTACGTACTAGCTGCTGAGGATGACTCTCACATGACTCTCAGTGAGGTCGCAAGCCTCTTGATGTATCGGTCTGCCCTGGAGGGTGGCGGATTTATCATACGAGGTATATTTTAAGTCAGTCTCCTTCCCCCTCTGGAAACTGTAAAGATATTCCCCAGTAAATTGTAGTCAATGCTTGTGTCTTTTACTACTTTAAGTAATATGAGCGCACAATGTGGCATTTTATTTGGATACTGTGAGAGACATTTATCATACGGTGGCAGTTCATGTGCCCCACATCTCTTGTGCTGCCGAATACTTAATAGGCTCATGATGTAGCTGGCAGATGGCTGTGCTGGGGTAGAATTGTGCTATAACCAGGCACAAGGGTATATATGCAGGGCAGGAATGCCCTCCGCCTGCCCACTCTGCCTGCCGCACCCCCATCCCCCTGGCGTAAAGGGGAAAATAATTGCACCGCCTGGCACTTTGTAAGGGATCACAATCATCAGGGCTTGTACCCAAAAAACTGGCATACACACCCGAGATATTATCCACCTACATTCAGGGGAGACTAATAAAATTAGTCTTAGTCTTGTTGACCAATTTTCTACAAAACTTTCCCGAGAATATTGAATCTGTACATAAGCATCATGTATGTGTTGCATGCATTGTGTATGCATTCCCTTACATATTGATGAGATGCATATAAAAAAAATCAGTCCTCCCTCCCTTCCCTGCAGTCAAAAGACCCCAAGACCAAGACCTGGGGCCCAACCACTAACATTATCCTATAAATATTGAATATTGAAGCCGAACAACTTATTCTGCCCAGGGCTCTAGAACAGCAGAACTCCGACGACAGCGAGCAACGAGCTGACACCAGACATTAATATGAGACAATTTCTCACCGTTCTCCCCATGCCCATTTTTTAAGCAGTATTATATATTATATATAGACCTTTCGCCCGAATCACTACCCCACTGAGCTTGAAATTCATTGCCTTTGATTTACTATATCACCACTAATATATGAAGCCAGCAGCTCGCGGGCTGCAATCTCCGGGACATTCATAACCAGACAGCAATTGACTACGTCTTCCAAGACCTTTTCGAAAAAGACATAAAAAGGCTTATTTCCCTTTGTCATAGAGAATGGCGCTAATAATTTGCCCTCACCCCTGCGAATTTTTAAGGGAAGTGGAGCGTAATAATCGGCGCGCGCTATAAACATACATAAATGTATATCACACCCTCCTTTAATTCCCTTTTTCCCGAGGAGCGTAATATAAAAAATATCCAAATGAGATGTTAAAAGTCGGAGATTTAATGATAATTTTACCCCTTTGGAAAATAAGACTTCTTACGGAAATGTTATGGGATAATGGCAGCTAAGTGAGAAGGAACTTACAAGGAATATAATGACCCAGCAGGTGAGGGGGTACAGAGAAAGTAATTAGTTCATTTGTAACATCTGTATGAGGTTAATGAGAAGACAATATTCGCGCCTATTGTGAGCCCGAATCATTAAGACTCATTCGGAAGTTTGCAAAAAAAATCATTTTCCGACCGCCCCCCCCTCCAATTGTTTGCGCTCACAAAAATAAGCTGAGAAGGAAAAATAAAAAATACATTTAAAAAATGAACACACGTGGCGTTAGGAACCCATTTTTAATCCAAGCGTTTGTTTTCAGTCCAATTGAAAACGCATCCGTTTTTGTCCGTTTTTCCCAATGGTCTTAATTAAAAATAGACAAAAAAACGGATGCGTTTTTAAAAAATGCATGACGAAAAACAAACTAAATACGGGTTCAAAGTGGCCACGTGTGACATCACCCTTACGCTCTAGTGACCACGCATTTTTAGCAAATTTTCGTAAGTGGGGGTTTAAGGGCCATAACTTTTTTTTTTTATACGTGCTAACTTAAAATTTTTTTGCGCTGTTTTTTTTGGGGGGGGGGACACATAGAGCTAGGTAAAACCTGGTAAAAGTAAAAACAAATTATTTTCATTTTTATTTGGGGTTAAAAGTGGAAAAAAGTATTTTTTTTTTATCATTTATAGTACATATTTTTATTATTTTTTAAACTTTTTAAAATTAAACCAAAACGAACATTATTAGTGAATTCCCTATTTTGTTTTGGTTGTTTTGATATATAATAATTATAGTCTCGGGCCAACAGGGCGACTACGGTGATGTTTTTTGTAGTGTAGCGAGGAATTTTTAAAAAAAATTATATGGGGAAATGTGGGTAGATTTTTATGAATATTTGTTAAGATTTTTTTGTGTATGTGTATTTTAACTTTATATATCTCACAAGAGTTCCTAATAGACCCCTGGGGGACATTTTCACTGAGCCCCAATTACAGGGTGAAACTACCAACTGTCACTGGTGGTTCTGGGGTCCAACAGTAGGTGTTCTCCTTATGGAGAGATTGCCAATTAAGGCCACTTTAAAGGCGTGTGGAGACTGAAAGCCATAGATGCTCCACTAGGGAATTCTGGGAAGAATGCAAATACATTTTCCAAGGTGTTAAATGGAAAACAATGGGGGTCATTTACTAAGGGTCCGATTCGCGGTTTCCCGACGTGTTACCAGATAATTTCCAATTTGTGCCGATTTTCCCTGTATTTCCCCGGGATTTTGGCGCACGCAATCGGAATGTGGCGCATCGGCGCTGGCATGCACGTGACGGAAATCGGGGGGCGTGGCCGAACGAAATCCCGACGGATTCGGAAAAACCGCCGCATTTTTTTAAAAAAATGTCGCGGGACTCAGGATTACCTTCACCAGGTATAGACCGGTGAACTTCAGTGCATTCCAGCGGGCCTCGGGGAACTTCAGCGCAGCAGAGCCACCTGGTGGACGTCGGAGGAACTACCTTAGTGAATCCCAGCCGGACCCGAATCCACCGCAGAGAACGTGCCGCTGGATCGCGAATGGACCGGGTAAGTAAATCTGCCCCAATGTCTCCTTTTGCTACCTTGAAAGGCAGCTCCCTTAACACCAAGTATGACCTACAAGAAGTCTAAAAACATGATGTGGGATTAAGCCAAACCAGTATATCTATTCCAGAAGGAACAGACTCCCAACTGTAGACAGCGCTGTTTCGACCTTGTTGGGTCTCCTCAGTACAGTGTAGGGAACTGGATTGGCTGCGTGAGAGGCTATTGACTAGGGTCAGACAGTATGTGTTCTTCTTATGGTGGTTCTGATCAGAGCTGGACTGGGTCTAATTAGATCCAGCAGCTCTGATTAACTCTTTAGACCCGGCGGTCAAGTGACCGCCGAGTCTACGGAGCCAGCTCTGCTCCTCTGTGCATCGTTCTCATTCAGCGCTGTGAGGAGCGGAGAAGCAGTAATAAACTGGTTCTCACTTCTCCCTAGGGTCCCCGAGTGTCTACCACGGCAGCAGTAGAAAACTAAAGACGTCACTGCAGACTCTGGACCTGTGCGGTCTGAGAGGAGTTAAAAGTATATGTATATTAAAAAAAAAATTTCTTGGTCATATATGATGGAAGTGATTGGAGCTTCAGTAATATTCTTCACCCTGGGAGCTGCGGATCTAATTAGAGGATCAATAACTGGAACCCCATTCGGAATTTGTAACCAAGTAGGATCCCGTCATGATACAGATACTTGTATGTTCATCGTCCCGGACTGACAACAATGCGAGGAATCTATTCAAAGCCGAACCCCGTCTTCTGCTCTCTCTGAATCTGCAGAATATCAGATAAAAATACCATTTATCCTAAGGGCACCCTGCGGCATATCATTAAAATCGGAATTTGATCCTCTCTTTATGGTTATTCGAGACAGTCGAGCACAACAAACCTGAAACCTCATCAGTTCTTAACCCCCCCCGCCCCCTCCAAAAAAACCTGTGACATGCCCTTGACTTCCTGACTTCCTGATGCTGTTTAAAAAATCCCTTCAGATGTCTCTCTGTCTTCAAGAATACAACTCGAGACCTTGTAACGGATAAAAGATGCCGGTCCTTTCCTGTGGATGTGACATCCGAATTTCAGTGTTTTTTCCCCTCTGTAACTAGAACGTCACTGCTGCAGTCTGATACCTAAAATACCGGCACATGTTACCTCTTCTCCTCAGTAATACGATTGCGTGCGACACAATCTTCTTTTTTTTTCTTACATTTTTCAATTGCAGTTTTCATTACAGAAAAAAACACCAGTAAATTACAAACATCAATTATTTCGGTCTAATTTGGGGGAGCAGACTTTGGTGCATCTTAGGGTGCTTATTTTTGGCTTCATATGTGTTTTAGCCCCAACAAGCTTCCTAAAACATGAAGAATTTTTAATCTTTATTAAGTAAATTATATATTTATATATATATATATATATATATGTGTGTAATGTCACACAGGTGCACAGTTATATCAGGAATTTCTTTAATTTTTACGTTTCTGTTATTTTTATCCATTTTTATTTTATAACTCTTTTGCTGTGTGTGTGTCATTTTATTTTTAACTCTTGTGTTTTTAAACTTCTTTTTGGATGCACTGAACACCTTTTGTGATTAAAGCCTTTACTTGAATTTTGGTCCCTGTATGCTCTGAAAACCCATAGGGGCACATTTACTTACCTGTCCGAGTCGCGATCCCCGAGGTGCGTTCCCCGACAATGATGCACTGTGCCGCGCTCGTAGATCGTGCGCCCGATATCCTGCATGTGTCGCTTCCCCGCTCAGGTCCGCCGGAGTTCACCTTCTTCCTCCCGGTGCATGTAAGTGCTTGGCGTGCGACACAAATTTAAATGTTAAATCCTGTGCATAGTCTGATCCGTAGGATCATCAGATGGCTGCCCCCGATTTGTGTCGTGTGAAAGTCGGGACACTTTCACACGACACAATCAGATTGCGTGAGACACAATCCCCGGCGCGATCAGAAAAGTTGGGAAACCCGACGAAAATGCGGCCGCGGGACCCTTAGTAAATAAGCCCCATAGCCTTGTAAGCTGAGCGTGCATGTCTAGTGGTGTAACAAAGTGACTGCTTGAGAAGCAAGAGTGGATGTCCCAGTGTATATTCAATAAATGGTGGCAGCAAATACTCTTAATTGGTGCAAAAACTGGAAGAGGTGTGTTTTATGCTCAATTTGTGTCCTGAGTGAAAGGTGAGCGCAAGTTTGAGTGGGCTAAATTAACCCGTACAGTCACACTCCAAGTCACGTGACGAGGCAGTGACAGGTAGAATCTGGTGCTTCGATATATAGACATCTGCTGGAGGCCTCATTTTATTTTTAACTCTAAAAATACCTGCCCTCTCTGTCCTATTCTTGGCCGACTGGAAAAAAAAAAAGACTAATCATTAAATGTCATTAAGTATGAGGCGCGCAGCAGTTAGGGCTAGCACTGGCCATTAGCTTTAATTAGGAAGTCAATTAGAGCATGTCTCTTAAAATTAGGTGCGATATGGTTACATCCCATGGAAAGCTTCTATTTCATTTCACACGGGTGGAACAGACAAGAACATGGATCTTTTTGTCTTTAATTAGACTCTTTAGAATCGTCAATTGGTATCGGGTAATTTTACATTAAAATTTATGATTTTTTTTTTTCAAGGGATGTCTTATTAGGTTAGAGTGGAATTAGTATTGTACTTTATAAGTCATACGCACTTGGAAAGAACAGTATCCTCTTCATTCATCATGCGATAGGCTATTGAGGAGAAGTTTATTACCAGAGGTTCCCTATTGAAATGATTCATGGGAGAATCTTTCCAGTCTATCTAATGAATAAATTTTGCAATTATTAGCACAAAAAATATGTTCCTGCGTCTAGCGAAAGATTCTATCACCATTGGGTGACACTGCCGGTTATCACTATGGAGCTGAATAGACGGAGACAGAGTAGGCAGCTTCCTAGGGCATTATTCGAGGGTATGAGGCAGTTTATGGATTTGAAGGGGTATTTTGATTTTTGACTATATTTTTTTGTCTCTTGAACCCAAATCTACCTTGAGAACGGGTTTCCCAACCCAACTGTGCAGGAGAGCAGATGGGTCAGAGACCGATCTATGTACATCCACGGTTGTCCGGACAATAGTGGAGCAGGAAGACTTGGCTGTAGTTGGAAGCCCCTTAGGAATAATAATAATAATTCTTTATTTATATAGCGCACACAGATTACGCAGCGCTGCACAAAGCATGGCAAATTGGTCCTTGTCCCCATGGGGCTCACAATCTAATCAACCTACTTGTATGTTTTGGAGTGTGGGAGGAAACCGGAGGACCCAGAGGAAACCCATGCAAACACAGAGAGAACATACAAACTCTTTGCAGATGTTGAACTGGGTGGGATTCAAACCTGGGACCCCAGCGCTGCAAGGCAGAAGTGCTACTCACTGAGCCACTGTGCCGCCCTAATGAGCGGCTATCACTCCACATAGAGGGACAGGGGTATCTTTTCATCGTGAAAGGTCAAGAGGACATTTATGGCAGATCATGTCACTTTAATTTTAGCAGCAAGCCTCAGCTATGTTCTCTATACAAACAGCACATCACTGACTAACCTCAACTGTGATGTCCTGTCCTTGACCGGTGCATGGGAGCTGAGATATCAGGAACTGATGAGGTGAGTAGAGGTGACCGAATTATCCAAGATTCAATTTGGAAAAGCTTCATAGAATTTTTTTTAAAGAATCAGTTCATGAACCGATGTTACTCCTGTTGTCAAGTTTGTTAGTATATAACCTCCTCAAATCCTCTAAAACACAGATTTTATTTTGAAATATCTTTAAAAATTTCCCTTCCACTGTCCTAAGCTCTAGGATTGGCTAGCCGGCGTTCTGAAACATTTCCCCGAAGCATAAAAGATTCTGATTCGAGTTGAGCCTGAAAAATCCCAGATTCGTATCAAATCTAAGAACCAATGAATAGATCTGCGCATCTGTCGGGTTGAGATATGTTTTTTTTTTAAATGAATTTGAAGTAAATTCTGTATCAAACTGTTTTTAGTTTAAGTTGGACATCCCCTTTAACAGCTGCACCCAGTGCAGCACCTGGATTGAACGGGGCCCCAATGCTATGCTGGGTCCACCAGGCAACATTGAGGTGTCAAGCAAATGAATAGCTTCAACAATCTCCTCCCTGGCAGAAGAAGGGTTAATGCTGAGGAAGGGCCTGGACTAGATGTCTCTCTCTTTCTCAGAAGGTTGGTACCCTGGTCACAGGCTAGAAGCCCAGAGTCTATGGCAGAGTATCCCCGTCTCAGCTTCTTCTTCTGGTTACTCAGGTAGACTGGCAGTCTTCTCCTCCAATCTCTGTTCCCTAACTACGAGACATTATGGACTAACACTGTTCCATCTATTGGCCTTCTACCAGTCTCTATAATATTCTATTGCAGCAAGTTTTTAAGTGATAAACAACTTTCCAGACAACACCTGTCATTCTAAATGTCAGACTGTCTTCTTTTATGGTAAACAAGTCTGTTTTTCTCCTGCAAAACAATTTCTGCAAATACAAGGTCAGAAAAGTCTCTCAGTGTTCAAAAACTCCTTCTACAGGTCTATACAGATACAGGACTAATGAGCAGGATGTATATAACAAAACGCTATAGATTAATGCAAGTTAACACTGATGTAAAATAAATGTCCACAAATATCCAAATATTCAATGCTCCTTTAATCCAGGACACTACACCAGTACTGGCCTCATGCAAGCCGTGTGCAATTGGCTATTTTAGCAAACGTTATTAAATTGGTGTTTACACCACGACTCTATACTTAAGGGAATGAGACCTCTCCAATTCTTGGAATATGTTAAATAAACACTCAACGTAAATTCATGTATGATCTTTAGATGTACTTTACTATACGCTACAAATAGTAGGATCTTGTCAAGGCAATTATCTGTAGTGCCGCACAATCTACTGCACCTGTAATCTGTATGAAAGTGCACACACTTAGGTATGGGAAGCGTTTCTACAGCTTCCTGGGTGCCTTATTGCATAGTCTTAGGATGTTCTTGTGCATCTGCTTATCTATACGTTGCAAGTAGTAGGATCTTATATGAGCACTTTAAACAATTATCCGGTGTGCCGCAAAATGGAGGTCATTTACTAAGGGCCCGATTCGCGTTTTCCTGACGTGTTACCCGAATATTTCCGATTTGCGCCGATTTTTCCTGAATTGCCCCGGGATTTTGCCGCACGTGACGGAAATCGGGGCATGGCCGAACGAAAACCCGACGGATTCGGAAAAACCGCTGCATTTAAAACAAAAAAGTGTCGCTGGACACGCACTTACCTTCACCCAGCAATGGATCGTGAACTCCGGCGGACCTCGGCAGACTTCAGCGCAGCAGCTCCACCTGGTGGACGTTGAAGGAACTGCCTTAGTGAATCGCCGGAAGACCCGAATCCACCGCAGAGAACGTGTCGCTGGATCGCGAATGGAACGGGTAAGTAAATTTGTCCCATTGTATCTGTATGAAATTGGACACATGGGTGGATGTGGTACGAATCCTTCTTTGTGGGTGCCCTATTATGTGTCAGTACAAAAACTATTAATACATCAGGTATATATACTATGCTGGGAAAGTCTTCTCGACTGTGAAATCTGCTCCATCATTAGTACAATAGGAGTTTCTAGTCTTCACTCAAAAATGAATGTCGTTCATCTAATCCACTCCCCAGGAGCCTACGAGGCAAAATAATCCAAGAACGACCTCAGTGAGTCATTAAAACAAGACGTATGGAGGAGATATAGGGTGAACCTACCTCCATGCCACCCGTGACGTATTTAATAAATACCAATAAAACAGCCTCTCGACGTATAGAGGGCTAATATGTATTTTCAGCATGAGGCTA
Organism: Engystomops pustulosus; assembly: GCA_019512145.1. Taxonomy (NCBI): domain Eukaryota; kingdom Metazoa; phylum Chordata; class Amphibia; order Anura; family Leptodactylidae; genus Engystomops; species Engystomops pustulosus. Next base: position 11,285,411 of record CM033649.1, read on the forward strand.
ATAAAAGCGTATTGTAAAGAAGGTCCCGGGGTTTAAAAAAGAAATATTTGTGCATAATGATTTGCCAAATAACTCGACGCGTTCGGAGAATGAGGTGATTTACTGTGACATTTCCAACACGAGCAAATTATCTCCTGATAAAATGCATTTGGTCACTAATTGCTGCAATTCTTCCTAATGCTCCGAGTTAAAATAATAATATACAATTAAATATACAATATAATATGTAATCAAAGATTATATTTTCATGCACGGAAGGACAGGAAACCAATTTTAATGGTAATTGTATATTGAAGAATGCTCAATGAAATAATTGGAACGGAATATTTTAAATAGCAAAAAGCAAAAAAAAACAATTAGCGGTAAAAAAAATAAATGAAATTTGTTACATAGAAGAACGTTTTCATGTGCCCGGAAATTGTAATGCACTGATCTTGTAATCCGGTGATAGATTCTTTGTCCTCTGTTTTCTTAAGTCTTCATCATCAGGTCATATCTTAATAAAATGGATCCTTATCTTAGGGTGTCCATAGAAAGTAGATGTGGTCTTTACTGGGGGCACTACTGATTTGCCAAAAGTCTGGTAGCAATAATGGAGAACCTTCATGGCTTCCTAGTACTACTTCACTTCACCTTTGTGTTTGTTGTTGCACATTTACTTACCTTGTCCCTGCGCGATCCCTGAGTTGCGTTGTCCGCCGGAATGCACATCTGCCGCGATTCATGGCGATCGTGTGCCCGATTTCCTGCATGTGTCTCTTCCCCGCTCAGGTCCGCCGGAGTTCACCATCTTCCTCCCGGTGTATGTAAGTGCATTGGCTGCGACACAAATTGATTTGTTAAATCCCACAAATTGTTCAAAAACGTCGGATCGTCCGTTGGCCTGCCCCCCCAATTTGTGTCGCATGAAACCAGGAGCACCAGGAGCCTGCACTGAGGGCTGGTCTAGAATTGCCTGGCCACACCCTGAATATATCAGGAGGCTGAAGCCTTTGTATATATATATGTATATCCGGCATGGCCGGAGAGACACGGTTTACTTTGAGCCCTGGCACAACCATGCCCAAGTGTGTAATTAATCCCTCCTTTTTGTCCTTTACAAGGTTTTGCTCAACAGATTTGGACACAGTTGACATTTATTCTCTGCCCCCACCATTTCAGAGCATTTTAGATTTTTCCACCCAATATGCTAATAATGCTCCATAATGCCAAGAAGGTGGTGCCAGTCTGTCTACTTAAAGGGGTTGTCAGGTGTTATACATTTTTATATATATTATAAAAATAATTAATTAGTAATACTTACCTGGGTCCTTTTTAGATCCTACAGAGCCAGACGTGTACATTTTTTTAAACTGGCAAGAACCACCCACCTGACGGAAACTAAGGGCACTGATTGCTCCCGGAAAAATCCCCGGTGGCCATATTCCAAAATCACAGCAGTCTCCTGTTCTTTGACTCTACTGTAGAGATGTCTCCAGCAGTGATTCACCAATGAGTACGCCGACACATGGCACAACAAGCCATCAAAAACGCAACAGTCGAACGCTGCAACTCTTAATCCAGGAGCCAGTGTAGGGTAAGTATTTTTCTTTTGGTTATCCTTGCTTAAGCCCCGAGGGATTTTTCCAGAATTCCCGGAAAACCCTTTAACGAAGACTCTCCCAGTAACTCAAAACTAAATGTAGTGTCTGTTGTAATACAGAGCACGACTATAGGTACAAACTCCATACACTTGTGCACTCGGCTCTGATGTGTTCATAAGACCTAATATTATTATGCTTTATAAAATATGTAATAATACCCCACATCTGTCACTGGACTTAAATCTATTAGAAAAGGATCAAAAAGTGATGGATGAAAAGAATTAACACATTCCCCTAGAGCTTGCCTCCTCCAGCAGATCAATAGGCAGGCACATACATAGACAAAGTACAGAGAATACGGCTAATTGACCCATTGTCAAATCATAATCATAATATCAAACATAATAAACAACCCGACACAGGACTCTGCATCTGGAATTCATTTCTACTTTAAAACACTGAATAATTGATCAATTCCGTAATAGCAACTACGGTGGTTTCCATGCATGTAAATAAAATCCATAAATTCATGAAAATACATCAAACACTGTATACGTAACAGTCAGAAACATATACTGGATTATTTTATTACATTTCATGTAACAGCTTCAAAGAATTCTGCCGAGAATTATGATTCATGAATTAACACAAAACCAGACGGGAATAGTAAGGATTGAGGGTTCTGCCATAGACCAATGTAAACTCTGCATCTGTGCCTAGAGGAAATGTACACAGAGGTAAAACAATGAACACATTGGGGGTCATTTACTAAGGGCCCGATTCGCGTTTTCCCAACGTGTTACCCGAATATTTCCGATTTGCGCCGATTTCCCCCGAATTGCCCCGGGATTTTGGCGCATCGCCGCCGGTATGCATGCAACGGAAATCCGGGGGCGTGGCCGGACGAAAACCCGACGGATTCGGAAAAACCGCCGCATTTAAAACAAAAAAAGTGTCGCGGAGCTTGCACTTACCTTCACTAGGAATAGGCCGGTGAACTTGAGTGAGTTCCGATTCTTTTCAGTGCAGCCACCTGGTGGACGTCGGAGGAACTGCCTTAATGAATCCCGTCCGGACCCGAATCCACCGCAGAGAACGCGCCGCTGGATCACAAATGGACTGGGTAAGTAAATCTGCCCCATTGGGGCTAATTTACTTACCCGGTCCTGTCGCGTTCCCGTGGCACATTGTCCGACAAGGATTCGGGCCTGCCGCGATTCACTAAGGTCGTGCGTCCGAGTTCCTGCATCTGTTGCTTCCGCGCCGAGGTCCGATGGATTTCACCTTCTTCTTCCCGGTGCATGTGAGTGCGTGTCTTGCGACACAATTCAAAATGTCCGAATCCGTCATGTTGCCACGCCCCACGATTTCTGTCACGTGCGAGCCGGCCCCGATGCAGCAAATTCCGATTGCGTGCACCAAAATCCTGGGGCAATTTGGCGCAAATTGGAAATTGTCGGGAAACCTGACTAAAATGCGCTACGCGGACCCTTAGTAAATGAGCCCCAATGTATCAAAGAAGCCCATGGGACAAAACCGAACTAGAACCTCTTACTTCTACCACTTCTTCTTGGTCATGTCCTTAGTGGACTAAATATTCGTACATCTACCTTCCATGATCATTTGGAATTTAGAACATGTTATTCCCTCAAAAAGTCACATCTTGGTGAAGGACAGGTTTTCCCCTTATCCATTTATCCTTCTTCTCTTGGCTCCTTGGAAGCAGCTTTCTTCTAAGAAAAGATCTAGTTCCTCCATTGGGGATATGAGGCATAGGAAGTAAGTGATGTAATACGTAGCAATACATAACACAAACTCGAGGTCCTCCTATACTCTGCTATGGGACAAGAAACCCATCTGTCTACACCTGAAAGTTCCCTGCCAATGGCAGCAGGGCCCGGTTCCCCCATTCAGGTTTCTAAGTCTGTTCTTAGGTCTTGAGATCAAACTCACCGGGTAACCTCCAGAAATCTGTCAGCTTACCCTACCAAGGTCATTGGTTATTGTCAGCAATATCTAGTCCTGGTCCATCTAACTGAGTAACTGTAACTTGTTCCCCTTTTAGACATTTGAATTTTCCCAATTTCCAAATGTCCAATGTACCTTTCCAAGGTCCCCAGACATGGTCACCAGTAGTAGATCCTATATGTGCTAATGGAGCTCTGGGTCCCCAATTTTTCTTGTCTAAGTTTGGGCAATTCAAGGGGGAGGAATGCTAAAAATGTCCAATTCATGGGAAATTGATTCAGATATCAATACGTCTGTTCTTTCTAGGGTCAGGAAGAGAATTAAACTCCTTGTGGAGATTGTCTATGCTGACCACCTTTATCGGCAGATTGGGGGAGAGGGTTATGAATGGTTGTACTGGTGATTTTGTGACTCCATACCATTTCACTCCACTATCATGTCAAATGGGTGTGGCTTAGGTGTGCCGTGTTGGGCCTAACAAAGGTTATAGCACTATTCTACGCAAGCCAGGGTCTGGCATAGAATTGTTCCTACCAGAACCTTCAATAAATTTCCTCATTGTGTCTCAATGTTTACACATTTATTACTGAGGTTTCCAGGAACATAATATGCAAATGATGATTTGCAAGACGGGGAAAGAAAACTGTATCTCTTGTTTCACCTTTGCTCCTTCAAGACATCTATGCCACCTTTTCCCTCTATGAAAGATAACAGTATATGTCCTTTTCCTTAAATTATTTCTGTTGAAAGCTACATTTCACTAGAACTTTCCGACTACTCAGTAGGCAAGAATATAGAATCCATGTTAAATGAGTCTGCCCCCCATCTGAACTTCATTCCATCAACTTTCCTGAAATTATTATTTTTATTAAGAATTATGTTTCCGAGAAACCTTCCTCCAGCCTCAGTGCATAAACTTGGTCACGCAGTGTACTGCCCAAAGTCAAAATTAGGTTAGTTAACTCACTGCCATTGGAAAATGGAAAGATGGCCGACTTTGTTAAATGACACTCTCTCAACCAAGCCCCCCGGCAAAAATCCCTGACCTATATAATGTTAATATCCATGGACTAGAATCTGCTCTGCATATTCCTCGTCCGAATGGATAATTTCAAGCCACTGTCTTTTAGCAATTAAGATGTATCAGCATAAAAAATAAACATGAGTTAATTGTTTTTTCGTTATATCGCGAGCCAGGATTACAAGGCCACTTGACTGCATTCCGAGATGGAAATAGCTACATTGTATTCGAGTCCTGCTTTCGATTAAAGTTGGAGCCCCTCCTGGATCCTGTTGGACGTCACCGGGTTATGTCGGGTGAGCAGAGCCGAGTCTGATGTAAAAGCAATATGTCATCTCGGGTTGATTAAAAGTAGTGAAAGGGACTGAAAAATAACAGAAAAATGGTGACTTGCAAGCGTCTGCACATGAGTAATGGTGATAGGTGATTATTTAGTTAGGAGGTCATAGGGAAAGGGAGTTAAATACTCATGACAAGATATTACGGAAGAGAACAGACAATCTCAGCTCCTTTTCAATTAACACTCTCCTAAAAGTGTAAAATATACTGCTTCTACCCTGGAAAGCTGTGAATTGAGCGTTTACTGCTTTAATCATTTGGGGTTGTAATTCATGGCGTTGACCCCTGGAAATCGACAGGTTAATTGCATAGTAGACAACACAGAGAATTGCTCTTTTAAAATAAACTTTGGATCTTCTCAAAGTGAACTCAGAGAAAACTGCAAGGCGGATGTGTATTTTGCCTGGAGATTGTCTATTTTTGTTCTCCCTAAAAATTTAGGGTGTGTTTATATGTTTCTTTCTTCGGCAGTTTTTCTTTGCCTTAAGTGGGCTCTTCTTTTAGGTTATTTTTCTATGCCTGGCATTGCGTCCTCTCCTTCTAGTCCTAGGTTTTCTGTCCTGGTTATTACCTGCAGACAGCACTTACTGTCTTGACATCTTGAGCCATATCGGCAACCTTGGTCCTTTGCAGCCAAGACCAAGGTTGCGAGGTCTTGGCTGTGAGGTCAACTTTCTTGTGAGGTTTCTTGGAAGACCAACTCTGCCTTTCAGATGGTGTTGGGTTCTAGGTATCTTGTTTTGCATGTGTGTTAAAACCATTCCATGAAAGCCGCTCTGTCTTCCAGAGATCGCACCCTATCACTTCCCCTTCTCATAGACTGCTCATCTATGGTAACAGACCGCTCCCCAAGGCCTTCAGTTGACCAGGTAGTGCTATCGTGGAGTGCTCATGAGAGTGCACTTTCCACTTTCCTTTTGCGTAGGTCATGCGTTATCAAAATGCACTTTGTACCTGGAGTGACCCCTGAAGTTGACTTTTGGGTTCTTCAGAGCTAGACCTTAACCTCTCCCTTTACAGTTCATACATTGTGGTTTTCAGCGTCAACCTAGGACAGTGGTGGCGAACCTATGGCACGGGTGCCAGAGGTGGCACTTAGAGCCCTTCCGGTGGGCACCCAGGCCTTCATCCCAACACAGAGTTTGACAGCTGTGACTCAAGGATTTCTCCTGTGATCCAATAAAGCCCAGGACGTGCCAAACTCAGTGCTATTTTAAAGTGACAGCCTTGGCTGCCAGGACTACAGGAGGAGCAAGAAGGTGTGGATAGAGATGGATTGTCATTATATTGTCTGGGTCCCCAGATTCTTCCTCTTCAGGGGACCCTGGAGTGAAGCTACAATCCAAATTTCCATCTTTCTATTGTATTGGTGAACTCAGGACACTAATGCAATTAAAACCTGTGTTACATCAATAAGTTACTGCCTAAATTGTCATGTTGGCACTTTGCGACATATAAGTGAGTTTTGGTTGTAACTTGGGCACTCTGTCTCCAAAAGGTTTGCCATCACTGACCTAGGATCTTCATGGCAAAGTGAGGCTACGGAGAATGGTCCTAAGAAATGCCCCTGAGTTGTGTGGATGAGTCTGAGCTACAATACCAATCACGACCTCCACATGGAAACTGCGCTGTTTAATACAAACCATAACCATTATTATTTTCATAGAACCCCTTGTAAATTTTGTATCCTCCTGGTGACTCCTGGTGGAGAGGGTCAAAGCAGTCCCCAATCTCACTCCTATGTCAATAGACCCGTGATGGCCTGAAGCAGTCACTTCAGATCCAGTTGGGAATTCAGTAACAAGACTGAGGATGACAGAGGTGGAACGGGGACAATCTTTTGTTTTATCCCCTGTCTCTGACCCCAAATGGTGAACCTGGAAAATTCCATTGACGGTATGCTACGCTTTTTCTTTAACTGGATGTATTTTACACAACTAATCTTCGCTCTTTCCGAAATGACCCTTGGAGCTAATGATCTCCAATTTCCCATAGAATATTTACCGCCATTTCCCGAGTCTACGGCTATAATGGCTTGATTTGAGAAGGACAATGGTGTCAGATTGCACACGTGGTGGCTTGTATCTCCGCTCTTGGCAGCAGGGTGTTCCATCCGAACCGTGGCAATTTACATAGAACATAATTGCGCGGGAAATCAACTTGTTTGTTACCATTTGCAGATGAAATTGCAAGCAATAAGTTTAGAGAAATTACACATTTCTGCAAATGTCACAACCTGAGTTCATTCTGCTCCTAATGTATATAATTGACACTAACGGGGGGGAAGGGTAAATACTCCGAGAATATCACGCGGATATGGAAATGACAGTGAAATGCAGCGAGTTCTCTATATATAAATTTATATTGTGGAGATTAATGTTTTAAGGGATCCTTCAGGTCGAATTCTCTTCCGCTAAGGGGCTTAAATCACCTGTCATGGCTGCACGGAGCCAACACTTGCGCTGCAGAGATGTTTTTCTTGCTCTAGTTTTCTATGGCTCATTACACACAAAATATATGGTACATCAATACGTGGTATTAATATGTTGTGTGCGGCTTTAAAAACACAACCGCAAGTCCTTGTGGGAGAGAGGAAAGCTCCACGTCTGTTTTCTTAAGAGGATGTGTGCACGAAATAAAGAATTTCCCATAACAGGAGAAAGAAAAATCTCCTTTTTCCTAATTATATTTATGAATATATAGATATATATATGAATTTAAAGGGGTTGTCTAGGAATGTTGATAGATGGACAGTCGATTGTCAGGATAGATCTTCCATCAATACACCTGGAGATACCTGTCTTCCCCTTCCACGTCTTTCACTATAGAAAAATACAGAGCAGACAGCTCCATGCACTGTGTAGTGGCCACAATTGAATTTAAAGGGGTTGTCTAGGAATGTTGATAGATGGAAAGTCGATTGTCAGGATAGATCTTCCATCAATACACCTGGAGATACCTGTCTTCCCCTTCCACGTCTTTCACTATGGAAAAATACAGAGCAGACAGCTCCATGCACTGTGTAGTGGCCACAAGCCGTCACTGCTGGATCTGATCCTACAGTATTTGCGTTAATAGAAGCTGTGCTTGCAGTTACTAATTTTGGCCACTACAAAAAGCAATTGCCAACTGCTTCCAGCTCCATGTGGGGGAAAGGTTTACTATGCAAAGGTTGTATAGAGGTGTTACTGTTGCTAGATATGAATAATTTCAAACATAGAAAAGAGCATTGAAGTTCTAATAAATGATCCAGCAACAGGATGACAATCCCAAACATTCCTCCAATGTCCTTAAAGGGGTCTTCTCGTATTGGAAAGGTGGTGTAAAAGTAACAAAGAACTTATAATGTCCTCATTCCATGTCTCCAATCCAGCTCGGCACCGTGTGTCACCACCAGGCTCCGCCATTATATAGAGGCTCAGAGCTGACATTGCGTTATGGCAAAGAACCACTACAACCTCTAGTTGCACCCTGTATTAAGCTGGTCAAGTGTGATTTCACCACTGACCCTATGGACCAGCCGGTCCCAGGAGAGTTTAACTTGTTTCATGGGAAAACCCCTTTAAATTCTCCTGGGACCTGCTGGTCCATAGGGTCAGTGGTGAAGTCACATTCACACTTGTGTAGATAGGGCCTAATTTCTTTTGTGGGAAAACCCCTTTAAGTTCTTTGTTATATTTACACCACTTTGACCCATAAAAAAAATCCCATCCTGGATAACCCCTTAAAAAATGATTTTCAGTGTAAAGAGGAGCAAGTAACGATAGTGTTACCCCCACACAATATTGATCTCCTATTATCCAGTCTTGCCTGGGGTTAGAGACAGAAGGATTAGAGTAAGAACACATTCACAGAAGATCTGTGCTTAATTCTCCAAAATGTTTGAACAACCTTCCTGCTGAGTTCCTTAGAAAACTGTCTTACAAAAATCTGTAGAAGTAATGATACAACCACACAAGAGCCTTGATCTTATCATTATCCAGTCTGCCTGTGATCACATGAAGAGAAAGAAGGATCCACAAAAGATCTGCTCTTAGTTCTTTAAGATGTTTGGAACTTAAACCCTGCCATGTTCCTTAAAAAAAACTGTCTAGAAGTGAAAATATGGGTCCACAGAGCCCTGATTTCTTCATCATCATCCAGTCTGTCTTGGATTACAGTAAGAGACAGAAGGATTGGAGAACACTTTTATCCACTGAAAATCTTATTGAATTCTCCAAAATGTTTGGAACAACCTCCCAGCCGAGTTCCTTGCAAAACTGTTCATAAGCGATGCTACAACCTCACTGATCTCTGATCTCATCATAATCCATTCGGCCTGGGATTACATGACGAGACAGAAGGATTGGAGAACACTTTCATCCACAGAAAATAAGTGTTTAGTTTTATAAAATGTGTGAAACAATCTCCCTGCCGAGTTCCTTCATAACACATTCAAGTTTATCTAGAAGAATTGATTCTGTTCTAAAGCTAAAGATGGTCACACCAAACAGATTTTTCTTCCTATTCACTCAGATTAATTGGTAAATTAGATAAAATTTTACAATTTCTATTTATGAAATTGCTGTTGCTCTGCAGAACTTTTTATCACAACTGCCTAAAACTTTTGCACAGCACTCAACTTCATGGACTAGCAGGTACTTTTTTGTAAATTAGACTAAACTCATTTCATTTTTGTGGTACTACAACCCCCAGCAGTGGAATGCGCACATATTAACACAGTAAATTCGCGGGCAGAGCCTGCGCCAGGGGGATGCATAGTGTTAAGCGCCAGTCTCTGTGTGATACCGCCGTCAGTGTGTTATTTCGAGTACACAGTTTTGTGCTTGTATTTTAAATCATTTGTAATTTCGGCATAAAACACGCTCTGCTTGCCTGCTGGGGGTTTAATAGATATTCATATAAATGAAGATTGTACAACCTCTGCTTCAATAGACAGAACTCCGTTCCCTCATTAAAATGACTTTAGCGATCTTATAATGCGGAATTTATTAAACATAATTTTAAAGATAAAATAATCCGCCTGCATTGGCTGATGATTGCGCCGCTATTTCAGATTTAGGGAGAATTTCTCGATTGGTATTTGATGGCAATTTCCAGTCATGGTGTTAATGTTAATGACGGTCATAACTATTGCGGAATGGAAGATCCAGCCCGAACCCTGGTCATGTGACCTTAAATGACACTTAAAGGGAACCCGTCAACAGAAATTGACCTAATAAACCCTTTCCACTATTTTATCAAGCAGCTGAAGGCCTTCCAGGTCATGTTTCTTTCATGGCTCAGTATGGTGGAATCATCCAGAAAATCAACTTTGAAGTGAGATGTAAACTGGTTGCATAAGGTCAAGGAGGTGGAGATTTTAACACAGAAGTCAAGCTCACTGGCTTGTAGTGCCTGCTATGGAAATCTGAAATATTTTACTGGCTTTAGAAATATAAGCAATGTACAAAAGCAGGAATCATAAAAATACCTGACATGTTTAGTTCTCCAAGATGTTTGGAACAATCACCCTCGCTCTGGATGGAGCTAAAAGGGCCAGCGTATTTTAGTGCTTCTACCCCCCCAGCACTGGCCGGGTCTATCAGGAGTGCAGATTGGCAATGTGTTGAGGCACTTCGACTCAAGTCTAACCTGGTTTCAGAATTATGCCAAAGTTTGTGCCTGAACAGGCGTAGGCTATAGGCAGTTTGCAGGTTTGGGGCAGAAACCTGTAGTGGATTATAATGTAGGTGGCTTGGGTGGAAACGTGTGGTGCAAGGCTTCTAATGGCCCCATGGCCACCTGATCTAATCACCAAGTTTGATAATGCTCAGTAAAAATAGAAACGAGAAGAACCTCCAGCCTAAAACGCATGTACAGCGCTCTACTTCATGACTTGTTTGCAAATATTAAAATTAAACCAAACTCGTTGGTTGTTTCTTTTTGTTGGCCAACGACCCTCAGCAGATACATACAAACATATCAACACTGTAATTTCTCAAGTAACAACAGACCAAGTCTTTACTACTAGAGATGAGAAGACTCAAATTTTAAGTGTGGGTTCGAGGTTCAGGTGCATCCGGTGTGACCCGGAACAGATCTCCAAAATGGCGGCCATGTAGCCATGGCCAATCACAGCTAGGGCTAGCAGGTAGCAGCATCAATTTGTCAGATTCTCGTGGAAAGTCCGGCAGAAAACGCGGGGTTCATGAAGTACAATTATATTTGTTTCTTGAATCTAATATGTTTCTATATTTCTAGAATTCATGACAAATAGAGAAGAGTGAATCAGTTTGGCTCTCATTAGTTTTAGCAATTTCCAATTTAGAGAATTCTAAGCTGTCAATGAGCCCAATCTATCCCAGACTTGAAGGGGTTTCTCAGGAATTCTGGAAAATTCTACAGAGGTGGCAAAAGGAAACAAAGTGCTCTTACCCAGCCCTGGTTCCAGGCTCCCTAGTTGATCCACTACTTATGGTCTTCCATCCTACTGGAAGGTCAACAGGAGCGGGGAAGGGGACCACAGGGTGTTACTTGTGATGAAAGGAGAAGTCTGAGGAGACTTCTGATTGGACGAAACCGGACCTGTGACCTCTGGAAGTTTAGTCCACACTGGAAGACTAGAAGTACTGGAAAAATGAGAGAATTGGGAGTCGAAACAGTGTCATATACAACTCTTCACGCCAAAGAGGGCAGGGTTGATTTGGACCGAATTGAATCTAATGGATAATAATAATAATTCTTTATATATCGCTAACAGATTACGCAGCACTGCACAGAGTTTGCCAAATAAGTCCCTGTCCCCAATGGGGCTCACAATCTAATCAACCTACCAGTATGTTTTGGAGTGTGGGAGGAAACCGGAGGACCCAGAGGAAACCCACAGAAACACATAGAGGATGTACAAACTGTTTGCAGATGTTAATCTGCAAAGGAGCTGAACTCGGGACCCTACCACTGCAAGACTGTAATGCTAACCACTGAGCCACCGTGCTGTCCATTGACAATGATTCCTTGGAATTAGACCCATAACACATTTCAGGAAGTTTTTTCAGTTCTTGGCGTATTTATCTTTCCCCTTTATTCAAATCTATTCATCAACTTATATCACAAAAACGAAAACGCTGCAAAAATGTTGCTTCCGATCCTAATGATTCAACTTTACTGTTTTGTTTATCCGTCGAAAACTATTAAAATTCCATCTGATTTTCTGTAAAATTTCCCTTGAATGTTAGTTTTTCTGTTATAGATGATTCCATCATTCCTAAATTCCTTTTTGGGGCCATTAAGATCTCCATTGCCGCGTGTCGCGCTCCTAATGTGAAGGGTAAGCGTCCAGTTTACTGGAAAATTGAATAAAGGAACCGCAGGTTAATTTTCAGGTTCATTAATCTTTGACCGGTGAATTATGAGATCTCTGGTGATTTAAATTTGCTGCGTGTAGTTTATAATCGCAGCTCCCCTACTATTTTGGGTCTACCATATCTCAGCCGCTTGGTGGACTGACCTGTTAATGTGCTCCACGCTTGTCCTCTAACATCTGCTAAACATAGCACTATTACAGCATATCCAAACGCCCTCGCGAGGATCACAGAGATGAACACCCTGCAGGAGGTAAATTTGTTTTCTGTACCTTGTAATAATAAGAGCTGCAGCCCCGGCCCATATATATATTGTTGACCAAGTCGATTTGTCTACGTGTGAAGACCATAAAGGGACGTTGCCTCCTGTAACGGCCCCATATTTCCAAATACACATTATTTATAACCTCATTTGTGTCATTATTTGACTCCAGAGCCTGAAAAAACGAAGGATATTACACTATTAACAACTGAGGTGTCATCGGCAATGTGTAATACGATGCAATATTAAATATAATAGTGCAAGCTGCGTGTAACTAATGGGGCTTATATAATGCAGAGCACATCCCTTGCTTTTTACAATGGAAGATTGTACGGGATAATGGAAGAGGATGTGCAAAGGTGAAGTTTTAGCTTTCTGGTATAAGGGAATTTCTAAATACAATGTAAAAAAATGTCATAGTAATATAATGGGTTAATAATATTTTATCTACTGTATTTACACTAGTATAAGAACTAGTTCTACCCAAAAAAAAAAAAAAATTGGGAAAATGTATTGGTAAATTTCAAAAATAAAAATAGATACCATTAAGATTACATTAATTGAGCCCTCAGTAGGCAGCAGCCTCCTATCACTAATGAAATGGGCAGCAGCTTCCACTTACTAATGAGATTCCCAGCAGCCTCCCCTTAATAATGAGATGCCCAGCAGCCTCCCCCACTAATGAAATGTTCAGAAGTCTTCCCCACTAATGAAATGTCCAGCAGCCTCCCCTTACTAATTAAATGTCCATAAGCCTTCCCCACTAATGAAATCTCCAGCAAACTCCATTCACTAATAACATTTTCAGCAGCCTCACCTCACTAATGAAATGTCAATCCAGACTACACTCACTATTAAAATATCCAGCAGCCCCCTATCACTAATGAAATGTCCAGTAGCCTCCCCCACTTATGAAATGTCCAGCATACTCCCCTCACTAATTAAATGCCCAGCAGCCTCCTCTGCTAATGAAGTGTCCAGCAGACTTCCCTCACTAATGAAATGTCCAGCAGACTTTCCTCACTAACAAAATGTCCAGAAGCCTCCTCCACTTATGAAATGTTCAGAAGTCTCCCCCACTAATGAAATGTCCAGCAGCCTCCCATTACTAATTAAATGTCCATAAACCTTCCCCACTAATGAAATCTCTAGCAAACTCCCTTCACAAATGAAATTTTCACCAGCCGCACCTCACTAATGAAATGTCTAGCAAACTCCCCTCACAAATGACATTTTCAGCAGCCGCACCTCACTAATGAAATGTCCAGCAGCCTCCCCCACTAATGAAATATCCATCCAGACTACGCTCACTATTAAAATATCCAGCAGCTCCCTATCACTAATGAAATGTCCAGAAGCCTCCCCCACTTATGAAATGTCCAGCATACTCCCCTCACTAATAAAATGCCTACCAGCCTCCCCTCACTAATGAGATGCCCAGCAGCTTCTCCTGCTAATGAAATGTCCAGCAGCCTCCCCTCACTAATGAAATGCCCAGCAGACTCTCCTCAACAATGAAATGTTATGCTCCCATACACTAACCAGCACAACCCCCGATACAGCAGCAGCAGATAATGGGGTATTCCCTTGAGGACAAGATTCTTAAATGTACAGAGGATAACAAAATAACACATTCCCTAATTCACTGTTATTAAAAAAATACTGCATTTCACATATATGATTCCAGCCGTGGTGTGCAGAGACTTACTTTACAAGCTACAGACAGATAAGGTTTTTTATCTGGGAGGGAGGCATATAGCAGAGCTCACTCTTTGCGTGTTATAGATGAGTTAGCAGAGTGTAATTGTTTGCTATAATCATCTCTCATCTGTGATCTGTCTCATCTCTCTTTCCAGGTGTCAAATACTTGTAAAATGTTCAGAAGCTAAATAACATGTAGATAAACCCGGTGTCCTGATAATCTAAGCACATTGTCAGCACACAGCATCTCATAGCACAGAGGGATCATGAAGTGTCTGCTCAGAGAGTCCCTGCTCATATTTTCTGCAATTTTACAGTGACCATCACTGATAGGAGCTAAAACAGCAATATGAAGGAATAAAGCTCTATGGAGAAGTACTGGGGACTATATTTTGCAATATTATCAGACCAAATAGATTCAAACCCAATACAAATCTTATGAAAAATTTGACAAATGTTCTACAAATCAAATCTTCAATACTTCACTTTTCTCCACTATCTATCTCTGCCTGAGCGTCGCCTTTCTGGTGGCGATCATACAGTGACGCCTTCACCTACATCGTTTATGCAACCACTTGCGGTTACATGCCTTACATTCCAATATCACTTTTTGATTGGCTGCAGCTGTCATGTGATGTCATCGCTACAGAACCAGTGGGGAACACTGAAGGTGGAAATGGGGATTGAATTTCCTTGGTGAGAAATCTTTTTGAGCATAACATTTTACTGCCAGGAAAATTGGTTGTAATCTCATTTTACACAACTTTGTAAAATAAAAAAGTCTTTTATGAAACTTGGATTTCATTTTCCATTTGTTCCATAAATTATCTGAACAGTCCAAAAAAGAAGAATTTGAATTTGTTGAATACTTGACTTATTAAACCCAACAGACTGCGAAAAATATTTGTGTATATATTTTCTATAATTTAACATAATTGGAATAAAAACAAAACAAAAACAAAAACTGGAAAAAAAATTGTTGACAGATTTTCCCCGGTAGATTGTGTGTTTTTAAGGCGTGAAATTTAGCAGGTACATTAGGTAAAATAAACTTGATTGTTAGAATTTAGTTATATTAGAATTCTCAAAACTAATTATTAAAAATAATAATCTATCATCAAAATCCACCATGATAAACCAGAGGCACTTGCTCATAGACCCAGTCACCGTGACTGTGGTAATATTGTTATATTTGTTATCCTTGGCCTCTTTTCTTCTAAGATCAACATTTAAAATTATGCCAATGAGCCAGAAGGGCTCAGAAGTGCGTTACCAGAGCCCCTACCTGCTGTAGCTTCAGAGCCTGATACACTGTGCTGAGGAGGAGCATGGATGAGGTTGAGACAGTGTAACAGCCTGTTCAGGTGCAACATAGAGAGGTTCTGGTAACAACCCCCAGGTTTGTTAGCATAATTAGAAAATTTGATTTTAGAAGGAAGGAGGCCATGGATAACCGATATAAGATTACCACAATCACGGTGCCGGGATCTATGAATAAGCGTCCCTGGTTCATCATGATTGATATTGATTCTAGATTTTCTTTAGCTCTCACAACATGGCAGATAAAAATCATACTCAACGCAACTCCCCTCTTATAACTCATGATTTCATGTTTCTCATGTCCTGTATGTCCTTCGCTGTACTTCCTCAAGCAAAGGAAATGAGTGCGCACTCATCTCAGCTGGTGATTGGATGAGTAGCCACTTCCTGTATGGCAAGAGAGAACAGGAAGTAGAAACTATGGTCAATATAAACAGCTTGATGATACAATTGGGAAGCCTAGGCCTATCAATCCTGATGGAGCCCTTGACCCTAACATACTTGTGCCTCAATAACATGTGTGTCTGTAATGGCACAGATGTATAATGTAAAGTGATAATCTATTAGTAAAATATAAAATTATAAAAGAACAAACATATTTTTGTGCAGTAAAATAACACGAAAACTGTGAAGAAAATACAGTAAATTTTGCATATTTTGTAACAAAAAAATATTTTTGGCCCTGAATAAGAAAAATATTGACGTACAAAATAATCTTTGTAGAAAATGTCTGCAAAAAGCACAAAGCACAAAACATACATAGCAACCAGGCTAGCAAAAAACCCATTGAAAATAGTGTTATGAAGGGGTTACTTGGCAATACAAATGATTATATGATACAGGGATATTGTGCACAGGTTCTATAATATGTCATTTAGTTCTACCTAGGGGTGTCCCTTACAGGCCGTAGGAATGTTGTGCCCTTATTAACACAATTCATAATCCAAAAAACATCACCCGTTTTATAAACACCACATATAATCTGCGGAGTGCGCCTTTTATTTAGTCATTTATATTCCATAATGATCATCCAGAGCAACTCTGGATGACGTGAGAGGTAATGGCCGAGAGCCCTCAGCGGTGCCGCACGGAATATGCATTTTGTGGGACTTTGTGAAACCACAATAGGATTTCGCATGAGAGATATAGAAATGATAAGGAGGCCGCACCCTCCATCTATCGAACTTGCTCCCCGATATGTACAAAGCAATTCTTCACCCTTACAATAATAATGGATACAACAGTTGTCAATTCACCTAGAGATGTAGCCACCCTTAAGGGGTTTTCCAGGAATTTTTGAAAATCCCTCTGGGGCTGACACCAGGGGTGGCCAAAAAACCCTGCTATGCCTCCGTCGTTGCGCGGTTCATTGGCTGCAAGATTAGTACACATGGGGGTGATATTTATCATGGCTTGTGCCCTGAAAACCGGGGTGTAAGCCGATATTTAGTCATTTAGTCTGCACAGGGAATTGCAACTACTCTGCCATTTCTGCCAGGATGGGGCAGTTCCAAGCCGTGCAGACCTCCAGTGAAGGGCGGGAATGCTACTTGCCTGCGCACTAGTTAAAGCCTATGCCAGGTTTGAGCACAGGCTATATTGTGGTTCTACACCAGGCTGGTGCACAACCAGCTAGGTGCACAACGTGCCCGTATATTGCACCCATGCCAACGGAGTCTGGAGCCTCCTGATACAATTGGCGGATGTTGGGGAGTGGGGTTTGGACCATACACTGGTGTATCATGTGCCAGCATATGATGTATCCCTGATACCCCTTCAGTTTTTTTCCATCCCTGCCCTGGTCCCCAAGGGGTTTTCTCGAATACCTTGGAAAACCCCTTTAAGTTATAGATAATAACACACAAAACTGTGATATCACACAGTGGGAAAATTTAGGGAAAGTACTGTATAAACACCAATAATTTGACAATGCTGCAGTTTTGTAATTATTCACTGACAAACAGGGTTACGTTGTAACCTCTTTGCCCCCTCTGTCTTTGTTATTTTTTCCTATTGAGGACCCGGTGTAGGGACCAGGAAGCAGTGTTTTAAAACTATTTTGCAATGACGTTGTGGCTCATGTGATCCCCATCCCAAGATTCAGAAGAAATTCATCATGTGACCAAGGGGCTTGATTCTTGCCGATGTATTGAAGACATCCACCTTATAATGGATGTAAGGGCAAGGAGAACACATTGTGAAATTTCAGTTTTTAATGACAAAAATTTTTTTAAAAAAATCTAACATCAGGCACATATTTTTCTTTGTGGTTTAGTAGATTACTATATGATCATTTCTTACTATGATGCAGAGCTCCCGTGCTCTGCGCTGTGAGATATGTGTCTTCCCTGCCTTGCCCTACAGTACATTTCTGTACAAGCAGTAACACTATTCATGCAAGTTCATTTGAATGCCCTCAGTGCTCTGGCCTCACTGCCCTTAGTTCCTGTCCACTTTAGGAAAATCTGAGAAGATTTTACAGATAGGTCTGATAGATATATAAATCTATATCTCAGGATAGGAAAAAGCAAGATACAGGTATTGTTGGAATTGTTGTCAAAGGCTCTCTCCAGCTGTGCTAAAACTATTTTTTCCCAAGTAACTTTACAGTTACATTTTTAGTTTGGTATTTTGGACAATTATCACATAAATATGACATAAAAGTCCAATTGATGTGGGTTTCTATAAGCTGTGGATATGCCATAAATGTTCAAGATGAATGTGTCCCTTTAAGAAAACAAAATAAATATATACAGTGCTGTAATAGTTCAAAGGGGTTAAATATATGTTTCAAGAGTCCCCATCAATAGGGTCGTAATAGGGTGTCCTGCTGACAAAGGTGTAACTTGAGCCCCAGAGGTAAATCTGTAGCAACAATCCAAATTTGATGTATCATTTATGGGCCCTTGAAGGCTTCGAGACTGGTTGCAACTGCAGCTTCTAGACAGCCTCTCTACTGGGATCACCAAGGACCAACTCTTAACCATGAGGGAACCTAGCAGCTAGTATTCATCTATTCTACAGCACCACCCCAGGTGTATTTCAGTACAGAGTTCCCACTGAAACCAATGAACAGAACATTTTAGGGCATGGGCATGCTGGGTTCTCTACCCTTTTTAGGCACTCTATACTCTGAGATCCATGAATGGAAGACCACAACATCTACCACAACTCCCCAATAGAGAATAGAGTTCCCCATACGAGGTCTAACAATGCAGAATAACTTGTAAATATGTTCAACTCTGAATGTTCAGTTCTTAATTAGAAGCAGTGACACATTCCAGATAAAGGCGGAAGAACACAACAGGTAATTTAATGGTCGCCCAACATCTCCATCTATCTACGTACTGTACCCATTAGTGCAGCACAGGATAATATTGTGACTTTAATATGGTAATTCTCTCGTACCGACTGCCACCGACTTGTCAACTCTTAATTACTGTAACCTTCAGTTTGCCGGCAGTGGAAACTTTTTTTTTCGGATTGGAAGTGGGAATGATTTTATTGTCATCTCTAAAAATTCAGCTTGACACAAGTCGTAGAGAAATAGCTGTAAGTAGTGTCTCAATGTTGGGAAATGAGCCCCAGTAATTGAGAGAATGACACCATGTAGCATAGGGAAGCTCTTCAATAGAAGCCAGTCACTTCATATCTCCGTCTCAAAAACATCCGAAGCAGTTTTTCTTTTATTTACAAGGAGGATGTAAGATGCCATTGAAGTGGATGAGTGTCGAGGTCTTGGTGTGATTCGTAGCATAGTTGCCATTAATTTACAAATCATTTTTTGGAATTTTTTTTTTTATTTTTTTACACTAATGAAGACTGAGCATGACTATACTGTATTGTGGATCCTTCAATCTAGGCAAAATAACTTTTTGTAAATGCAAGAAGTTGTCCTGGCATTGCTTTATGTATTCTTCTGAACTAGGAAGGTCAGAATGAACAGATATGACAAGACTGTCCTCTCCGTGTCTGCCTATACTATTCTTCTGTCCACAAAGTCCACCAACTTTGACTTCAAGTCAACTTTCGACTTCTGACTTTTACCTTTTCATTCCCTTACATAGAGGCAACTGCCCTTACCTTAGCTAGGATTAGGTCATAAATGTGTCATGTAATCAATTCAATGGACAATATGTCCTAGAAAATGTTGAAGAATTGGCCATTATGTGAAGCATGAATATCAAGAGTATCGAACTGGTCAACAGAGTATGGAAGAATCCACTGGCGAGCCCAGGCTATAACCTAATCTTTGACCCAAGAGATACAGAAGAAGACAACCTATTTATGGAGGATACTAGGGTATAAATCCTTCGAGAAGATGATGAGTGGGCGTCCATAATGCTTTTATCCGATGGGTTAAAGGAACCCCAGTCCAGCACTGTCTCGAGATGTGCAGTCAAGAACAAAAGTAAGGAAGAACCTATCTGTAAATATCTCTCTGCGAAGATCAAAGGTCCACCCAATGGACAATGGGTCCTAGAAAATGTTGTGTTTTGAAGAATTGGTCATCATGTGAAGCATGCATATCGAGAGTGTCGAACTGGCCCAACAGAGTATAGACAAATCCACTGGCGAGCCAAGGCGAGCCCAGGCTATAACCTAATACTGGACCCAAGAGACACAGAAAAAGACAACCTATTTATGGAGGATACTAGGGTATAAATCCTTAGAGATGAGGAAGAGTGGGCGCCTATAATTCTTTTATCCTATGGGTTAAAGGAACCCCAGTCCATCACTGTCTCGAGATGTGCAGTCAAGAACAAAGGTAACCAAGAACCTATCTGTAACTCTCTCTGCAAATATCAAAGGTCCACCCTATAGTACTGGAGGACAAAGGGATTGTTACTAGAGATGAGCGAACACTAAAATGCTCGGGTACTCGTTATTCGAGACGAACTTTTCCCGATGCTCGAGTGCTCGTCTCGAATAACGAACCCCATTGAAGTCAATGGGAGACTCGAGCATTTTTCAAGGGGACCAAGGCTCTGCACAGGGAAGCTTGGCCAAACACCTGGGAACCTCAGAAAAGGATGGAAACACCACGGAAATGGACAGGAAACAGCAGGGGCAGCATGCATGGATGCCTCTGAGGCTGCTTAAACGCACCATTATGCCAAAATTATGGGCAACAGCATGGCCATGACAGAGTGACAGAATGAAGCTAGATAGCATGTAAAACATCCAATAATTGACCCTGACACTATAGGGGACGGCATGCAGAGGCAGAGGCAGCGGCAGCAGGCTAGAGAGTGGCATGGCGACATACCCTAATTGGACTCAGGCTTCAAACCAATGGGTGTCAGAGAGGAACCAAAGGAGGTGAGCAAGAAGCGCTCAAATAATATCGGTACATGATAAAAGTTTGCCAGTATATTTTGTGGATTACACAGCAGGGTGGCGACAAAGTTAACATGGAAGCCATGAAAACAACCCAAAATTCTGCCTGACACAGCTCGTTTGATAAGGGGACCATGTATGCTTACAGTTCATGCCAGTCGCTGCACTTGCTGCCAGTCTCCTTTCGAATAGTTTAAAATAATAATAACCCTCATCCATAAAGCTCTGTATAATGCTGCACCCCCCTACCTCTCCTCTCTTATCTCAGTCTATCGCCCAACCCGTGCTCTTAGATCCGCCAGTGATCTTAGATTAACCTCTACCCTAGTGCGGACCTCCCACTCGCGTCTCCAAGACTTCTCTAGAGCTGCACCAATTCTATGGAATGCTCTGCCCCGGACTATCAGACTAATACCTAACCTCCAAAGTTTCAAACGTGCTCTTAAAACCCATTTCTTTAGGCAAGCCTATAACACTCATTAACTGCATGAAGTTTTAACTCTTCTACTAACCCGTCCTGTGTCGTCCTCCCATCTGTTATCCAGCAACCAACAGGCACCAGACTTCTCTGCAGTCCCATTCACCCTGGACCTGGTATATAAGATGACGGCTGAGTGGTTCAAGCGACAGCAATTCCATTTATTATATTTTTTTCTATTCCCTAAGAAGAATGGCTTGACCATTAAATATTCTTTTACCTCGTGTTACCCCATCATCTTCATAAACCGTAAGCTCTGGCGAGCAGGGACCTCACTCCTGTTGTTCCATACAAATGTTGTGCTCTGTTACATTACATTTGTATTTGTTTCCTATGATTTGTAAAGCGCTATGAAGACCAATGAGAATAGAATAAAACAGTGAACACAGGGAACCCAGGATCATTTAAGTGAAAAACACAGTGAAAAACACAGTGAAGAATAGATTACAGAATGTTCGGCATCTCTGCTTACTTGTCGGAGATACGCGCGGACGTGCGACCAAAATAGTATGTGAAGACAATAATATGTGTGAAGAACATTGCAGAACACGGTGAGCAGCACAGAGACAACGAGGACAGGAGACACCGGGGACAGCACAGAGACACCGGGAGCAGCACGGAGACTGGGGCAGGCAGCACGGAGACATGGGGCAGCGCAGCATGGAGACATCAGCATCGGCACGGAGCGGCACGGAGACATCGGGGCACAGAGACATCGGGGCACGGAGACTCGGGAGCGCGGGGACCGCATGGAAATGTTGCACGGAGACTCGGGGCACGAGACATCGGGGCATCGGAGACATCGGGGCACGGAGACATCGGGGCACGGAGACATCGGGCACGGAGACACGGGCACTGAGCGGGGCACGGAGACAGCGGGGCACGGAGACCTCGGGCGGAGACCGCGGGCACGGAGACAGCGGCACGGAGACAGCGGGCAGGACAGCGGGCACAGAGACAGGCGGGGCACGGAGACAGCGGGCACGGAACATCACGGGCACGGACGACATCGGGGAGCGGCGGGGAGCCGCACAGACATCGTTGCACGAGACAATCGGGGAGCGGCGACGGCGAGCGGCACGGAGACTCGGGGCCAGACATCGGGGCACGGAGACAAAACTCCGGGGACAGCGGGCACGGAGACATGGGGCACGGAGACAGCGGGCAACGGAAGACAGCGGGCACGGAGACAGCGGGGCACGTAGACAGGGGCACGGAGACATCGGGGCACGGAACAGCGGGGCGGGCAGGGGGCAGACAGCGGGCACTGAGACAGCGTATCTCCCGACAACGTAACAGATGTGCCGAACTCTGCACATCTATTCTTCACTGTGTTTTTTCCCTTAAATATCCTATTCTTTCACTGTTCTTCACATCTGCTAACTTGTCGGGAGATAATATACGCGCGGAACAGTGAAAGCATAGATTGCAGATGTTTGCATACATCTCTAACTTATCAGAAGACATTCTTTTTCAATTAATTACACATTTATTCCGAACCATGGTCCTTCTGAAAATGCTCGAGTCTCCATGACTTCAATGGGGCCGTTATTCGAGACAGGCATCCGAGCATCTGGAAAAGTTCGTCTCGAATAACGAGCACTCGAGCATTTTGTGTCTCGCTCATCTCTAGTAACAATCCCTTTGTCCTCCAGTACGATAGGTGTGACCTTTGATTCTCACAGAGAAGTAGTTACATATGTTCTTCCTTACCTTTGTCTTGACTGCACATCCGAGACATGAGTGGCTGGGGTTCCTTTAAACCCATAGGATAAGATTTATTGGCGCCCACTCTCCTCATCTCTAAGGATTTATACCCATAGTAGCCTCCCATAATATGGTGTCTCTTCTGTGTCTCTTGGGTCCAGTATTAGGTTATAGCCTGGGCTCGCCTTGGCTCGCCAGTGGATTTGTCTATACTCTTGTTGGGCCAGTTCGACACTCTCATATGCATGCTTCACATGATGACCAATTCTCAAAAAACAACATTTCTGGGACCCATTGTCCATTGGGTGGACCTTTGACTTCGCAGAGAGTAGTTCCAGATAGGTTCTTCCTTACCTGTTCTTGACTGACTGCACATCTCGAGACAGTGCTGGACTGGTTCCTTTAACCCATCGATAAAAGCATTATGGACGCCCCCTGTCTCGCTTCTCGAAGGATTATACCCTAGTATCCTCTATAATAGTTGTCTTCTCTGTATCTCTGGTCAAAGATAGTTTTTAGCCTGGGCTCGCCATGTGATTCTTCCAACTCTGTTGACTCAGTTCGATACTCTTGATATTCATGCTTCACATAATGGCAATCTTCAACATTTCTAGGACATGTTGTCCATTGAATTTAATACAACACTTTATGACCTAATCTAGCTAAGGTAAGGGCTTTTGCCTCTATGTAAGGAATGAAAGGTAAAGTCAGAAGCGAAAGTTGACTTGAATAAGCAATTGGTGGACTTTGTGGACAGAAGAATACGTATAGCGACACGGAAGGACAGTCTGTCATATCTGTTCATTCTGACCTCCTAGTTCAGAAGAATACATAAAGCAATGCCAGGACAACTCTTGCATTTACCAAAAAGTTATTTTGCCTAGATTGAAGGATCCACAATACAGTATATTCATCTCAGTGCTTCATTAGTGTAAAAAAATAAAAAAAAATTCCAAAAATGATTGTAAATTAATGGCAACTATGCTACGAATCACACCAAGACCTTCGACTATCATCCACGGTCATGCATCTTACATCCTCCTTGTAAATAAAACAAAACTGCTTCGATGTTTTTGAGACGGAGATATGAAGCGACTGGCTTCTATTGAAGAGCTTCCTATGCTACATGGTGTCCATCTCATCAATTACGGGGTCTCATTTCCCAACATTGAGACACTACTTACATCACCCTTATGACTTGTGTCCAGCTGAATTTTAGAGATGACAATAAAATCATTCCGCGTCCAATCCGAAAAAAAAAGTTTCCACTGCCGGCAAACTGAAGGTACACCGTAATAAGAGTTGACAAGTCGGTGGCAGTCGGTTACGAGAGAATTTACCATTAAAGTCACAATATTATCCTGTGCTGCCCTAATGGGTACAGTACGTACTAGATTGGAGATGTTTGGGCGACCATTAAATTACCTGTTGTGTTCTTCCTCTTTTATCTGGAATGTGTCACTCTGCTTCTAATTAAGAACTGAACATTCAGAGTTGAACATATTACAAGTTATTCTGCATGGTTAGACCTCGTATGGGGAACTTCTATTCTCTATTGGGGTTTGGGTAGATGGTGTGGTCTTCCATTCATGGATCTCAGAGTATAGAGTGCCTAAAAGGGTAAGAACCCAGCATGCCCTGCCCTAAATGTTCTGTTCAGTGGTTTCGTGGGACCTCTGTACTGAATACACTGGGTGGTGCGTAGAATAGATGAATACTACTGCTAGGTTTCCCTCATGTTAAGAGTTGGTCCTTGGTGATCCCGTAGAGAGGCTGTCTAGAAGCTGCAGTTGCAACCAGTACGCGAAAGCCTTCAAGGCCCATAATTATACATCAATTTGGATTGTTGCTACAGATTTACCTCTGGGCTCAAGTTACACCTTTGTCAGCAGGACACCCTATTACGTACCCTATTGAGGGAGCGATCTTGAAACATATATTTAACCCCTTTGAACTATTACAGCACTGTATATATTTATTTTGTTTCTTAAAGGGACACATCATCTTGAACATTTATGGCATATCCACACTTATAGAACCCCCATCAACTTGGACTTTTATTCTATTATGTGATAATGTCAAAATACCAAACTAAAAATGTAACTGTAAAGTTATTTGAGAAAAATAGTTTTAGCACAGCTGGAGGAGAGCCTTTGACACAATTCTCAACAATACCTGTATCTTTGCTTTTTCCATCCTGAGATATAGATTTATATATCTATCAGACCTATCTGTAAAATCTTCTCAGATTTTCCTAAAGTGGACAGGAACTAAGGGCAGTGAGGCCAGAGCACTGAGGCATTCAAATGAACTTGCATGAATATGTTACTGCTTGTAAAATGTACTGTAGAGCAAGGCAGGGAAGACACATATCTCACGCGCAGAGCCGGGGAGCTCTGCATCATAGTAAGAAATGATCATATAGTAATCTACTAAACCCACAAAGAAAAATATGTGCTGATGTTAGATTGTTAAAAAAATTTTTGTCATTAAAAACTGAAATTTCACATGTGTTCTCCTTGCCCTTACATCCATTATAATGGTGGATGGTCTTCAATCCATCGGCAAGATCATCCCTTGGTCACATGATGAATTTCTTCTGAATCTTGGATGGGGATCACATGAGCCACAAGTCATTGCAAAATAGTTTAAACACTGCTTCCTGGTCCCTACACCGGGTCCTCAATAGAAAAATAACAAAGACAGAGGGGGCAAAGAGTTACAACGTAACCCTGTTTGTCAGTGAATATTACAAAACTGCAGCATTTGTCAATTATTGGTGTGTATAACAGTACTTTCGCTAAATTTTCCCACTGTGTGATATCCACGTTTTGTGTGTTATTATAAACTTAAAGGGTTTTCCAAGGTATTCGAGAAAACCCCTTGGGACCAGGGCAGGGATGAAAAAACTGAGGGGTAGCAGGGATACATCATATGCTGCACATGATACACAGTGTATGGTCCAAACCCCACTCCCCAACATCCCCAATTGTATCAGGAGGCTCCAGACTCCGTTGCATGGGTGCATATACGGCACGTTGTGCACCAGCTGTTGTGCACCAGCCTGGTGTAAGAACCACAATATGCCTGTGCTCAAACGGCATATGCTTTAACTTAACTAGTCGCAGGCAAGTAGCATCCCGCCTCACTGGAGTCTGCACGGCTTGGAACTGCCCCATCCGTCAGAATGGCAGAGTAGTTGCAATTCCCTGTGCAGACTAATGACTAAATATCGGCTTACACCCCGTGTTTCAGGGCACAAGCCATGATCAATATCACCCCCATGTTTCCTATCTTGCAGCAATGAACCGCGCCACGAGGAGCATAGCAGGGTTTTTTGGCCACCCACCCTGGGTGTCGCCCCAAGGGATTTTTCAAATTCCTGGAAAACCCCTAAGGGTGGCTACATTCCTAGGTGAATTGACAACTGTTGATCCATTATTATTGTAAGGGTGAAGAATTGCTTTGTACATCTCGGGAGGGAGCAAGTTCAATAGATGAGGGTGCGGCCTCCTTATCATTTCTATCTATTCTCTCATTCTCCATGCGAATTCATTGTGGTTTCACAAAAATCCCCACAAATGCATATTCCGTGCGGCACGCTGAGGGCTCTCGGCCATTACCTTCTCACTCATCCAGAGTTGCTCTGGATGATCATTATGGAATATAATACTGAAATAAAAGGCGGCACTCCGCAGATTTATGGTGTGGTTTAAAACGGGTGATTTTTTTTTGGATTAATTGTGTTAATAAGGGCACAACATTCCTACGCCTGTAAGGACACCCCTAGGTAGAACTAAATGACATATTAATAGAACCTGTGCACAATATCCCTGTATCATATAATCATTTGTATTGCCAAGTAACCCTTCATAACACCATTTTCGATGGTTTTTTGCTAGCCTGGTTGCTACGTATTTTTTGTGCTTTGTGGCATTTTTGCTACACATTTTCTACAATATAAGAGAGAAATTTTGTACGCATAGTTTTCTTATTCATGGCAAAAAAATTTTGTTTTGTTACAAAATATGCAAATTTTACTGTATTTTTTTTCTTCACAGTTTTTCGCGTGTTATTTTACTGTCACAAAAATATTGTTGTTTGTTTATAATATTTTATATTTACTAATAGATTATCACTTTACATAACATCTGTGCCATTTACCAGACAACCACGATGTTATTGAGAGCACAAGTTGTTTAGGGGTCAGGGGCTCCATTCAGGACTGATAGGCCTAGGCTGCTTGCCCATTGTATCATCAGCTGTTTATGATACCATAGTTCTACTTCCTGTTCTCTCTTGCCATACAGACAGTGGCTACTCATCCAATCACCATCTGAGGTGAGTGCCACTCCTTTTCCTTTTGCTTGAGGAGTTACTGCGACGGACATACAGAAATGATAACATGGAAATCATGAGTTATAAGAGGGAGTTCGTTGATTCATGAGTTTGGATGCTATGCTTGTGTAGAGCTAGAAGAACACTCCTAGATCACACTCACAATCTCTGATGAACTGGACGTCTTATTCATAGATCCCTGCAGACCACATGTGATTTTGGTAATCTTATATCGGTTATTCCATGCCTCCTTCCTTCTAAATCAAATTTTCTAATTACTAACAAACCTGGTGGTTGTTACCAGAACCTTCTCATGTTGCACCTGACTACAAAGCTGTTACACTTCTTCAACCTCATCCATGTCCTCCTCAGCACAGTGGTATCAGGCTCTGAAGCTACTCCAGTAGGGGCTTGGTAACTGCACTCCTGCGTCTTATCTGGCTCTTGGCATAATTTTAGTGTATTGATACTAGAGTAAAAAGGCCAAGGATCCAACAAATCGTAATAATTATACCGTACAGTCACGGTGGACTGGGGTCTATGACAGTTCCTCTGTTATCAGGTGATTTTGATGATACATATTGATTTTAAATATGTAATAGTTTGGGAATTGCTAATATAAATAATATGCCACAATCAAGTTTATTTCCTAATACCTGCTAATTGTCACGCCTGAGATAAAAGCTTACAACAACTACACCGAGGGGAAAATCCGGGCAACATTTAGTGGCTGGGTCAGTTTTGTTTGTTGGTGGTGTATTGCCAAAGTTAAATAGAAAAGATATACCAATAATTGTCAGCAGTCGCTTGGGTGTCATAATCAAGTATTCACAAAGTCAACATTCTTCTGTTGGACTGTTCAGATATTTAATGACAAATGGAAAATGAAATCCAGTTTCATAAAGACTTTTTTTTTGACAAAGTTTGTGTAAAATAGATTACAACACAATTTTGCCTGGAGTAAAATGTTATGGCTCAAAAGCAATTTCTCACCACAGGAAATTCAATCCGCATTTCCTCACTTCACGTGTTCCCCACTGTTCTGTAGCGATGCACATCACATGACAGCTGCAGCAATCCAAAAGTGAATGTGTAATGTAAGGGCATTAACCGCAAGGGTGTTCATAAACGATGTTAGTGAAGGCTTCAGTTTGTTTTCTGTATGATCGCCACCAGAAAAGGCGCGCTCAGGCACGAGATAGATAGTGAGAAAAGTGAAGTATTGAAGATTTTGATTGTAGCACATTTTCAATATTTTCATAATAAGATTTGTATTGGGTTTGATCTAGTTTGGGGTCTGATATATTGCAAAATATTTCATCTCCCGTACTTCTCAGTAGAAGCTTTATTCCTTCATATTGCGTGTTTTGCTCCTATCCGTGATGTCACTGTAAAATTGCTAGAAAATGATGTCAGGGACTCTCTGAGCAACCACTCATGTTTCCCTCCTGTGCTATGAGATGCTGTTGCTGACCAATGTGCTTAGATTATCAGACACGGCGTTTACTACTGTTATTTAGCTTCTTGAACATTTACAAGTATCTGACACCTGGAAAGAGAGAGGACAGATCACAGACTGAGAGATGATCATGACGCAAACAATTCATCTCTTCTGCTAACTCTCTATAAACACCGCAAGAGTGAGCTTGCTTCCATAATCCATCCCTCCCAGATAAAAAAACCTTATTCGTGTCTGGTAGCTTTGAAGTATCCCAGCTCTTCCCGGCATTCCCCCTCCAAAGGTGGTTAACTTCTCCGCTGTCCCCGCCTCCTCCCCCCCCTGCTGTGTGTACTATCCCCACCTCTGTGGCAACCTTTACCATTTTTCGGGCTCTTATTTCGCGCTTCTTGCGCCTTGTTTACCTTCCCCTCCCCCGCCCATATCCTCTGCCTTGTACGAACGGTCCCCCCCCCCCTTGCTCTTATACCCCGGTTCCTTAGCTGTGCTGTTTGGGGCGTAACGCCCCTAGGCCCCCCCGGGGGCCTTGGGACTTGGCCTCCCACGCCCTCGCCTTGGTGCAGAGCGGCCCCGCTCCCCTCCTCCCCCCCCCCCGCACAGCCTTCAACCCCTCCTCCCTCGTTTGGCAGCCCCCTTTCCTCTCCTTTCGTCCCACTGCCGTCCCAATACTATGATTACTCTCTTATATTTCTCTCGCGCCCTCCTATTCCGTTCGTGTTTTTTTAATTAAATGCTCGATCTCGAGCAGGGGAAATACTCGTATACTCGCTCATCTCTAATTGTTACCTTTCTTTTGTCACAATTCTTTTATAATGCAATGGTTTCTCATTACCCAATGGTCCAGGGTATAGTGATCAACCATGAACCACGGAGGAATGAATAGGTAAATATCCGGAAGTATAGGTAGATGTCTCACAAATGTTGCCCTCCTGAAGACCTTGAATGGGCAGTTTAGGGATTTTTCAAATGATCTTTTTACACCTAGACGAGTGGACATATACAGGTAAAATGTCTGACTATAATCATCCACAGGATTCTGCATGTTAAGAGCTATGAGACGATGGAACTCACTGTCTTGGGAGGTTGTGATGGTTGATACAATGTCCAAGTTCAGGAAAGGTCTGAATGCCTTTCTTGAAAGTAAAACTATTCAGTTCTATGGGACTTTGATTCTTGGGATGAAATGCTGATCCAGAGATTTATTCTGACTGCAATTTAAGAGTTGGAAAGAATTTGTCACCACTAGGGGGTTAATTGGCACAGTCGTATTAGTCCTTTTCAATGTAGGACAATAAATTGTACTTGATGGACCTGTGTCTTAATTAAACCTTATCTATTATGATGCTATGATACCTGGAAGAATGAAATGTTCTTTCTTTGTTCCACCGAGATTTTCGAAGTGAATCTTCTTCTTTTGTCACCCCCCCCTGTAAACGTCCTTTGTCATCTCTCATTTGTATTCCATTTGTTTCAATCAATAAAGGAATTAATGAATTCATCCAAATGTTCAGATTTTATTCTCTTTTTTCCAACCACTAAAATTGAAGCCTTTAAAGAAGAACTTTTTTTGCGAAATGCTCTTATTTATTCCAGTGTCATGACATCCTATTGAGCGTAATGCTCCGGCTCTAATAGAATCGGAAGAGGAAATAATAATTAATCAGATGACACAAAGCATGCCCGCTACATTGATGTGCCCTTGCCTGGCGAGGATACTTACCATTCAGTTTTTGTCTCCTAATCATACTTTTTATTCCATCAATTTAAATAAAAATGTGGAGATCCCGATAATCTCAGGCATTAGAGATGGCCTTCTGTGTATTAGCACTGGAGCAGATATGCAAATGAATAATGTCATGTCTCCTGCCTAATTTAATTATGACTTCTATTCGGCAGACCTGTAGCATGCGGCTGATTCAGTTCCTTGCTTCTTGTTTGTTACAGTCTCCAGACATGACACACACTATCAATTACATGAGCAGATAATGTACGATAATCCTCACGCACGGTATAGACGGAGCCTTATAGAGGAGCCGCAGAGAATGCAGCTAATCTATATAATAATGCGTAATTAAAGTGTGTATGTTCTGCTTGTTAAGTATTTCATGGTCTGGTCTGCAACATGATTTATTCATCATCTGCTTGGATATGGGAGCTTTGATCTAGCTATGTATACAGAGGATGCATACTGTACAGTTGAAGACTAGATGTCCTACAGGTGTATTTGCCCCCCTAACTTTAGGTTTGAGGATGGTATGTCGCCTCTACTACATGGCGGTACAATGTATGCATTTTATACTACATCGTGGCATGCTGTATGCCTTTTATACTACATGGGGGCATGCTGTATGCATTTTATACTACATTGCGGAACGCTGTATGCATTTTATACTACATTGCGGCACGCTGTATGCATTTTATACTACATGGGGGTGTGCTGTATGCATTTTATACTACATTGCGGCACGCTGTATGCATTTTATACTACATTGCGGCACACTGTATGCATTTTATACTACATTGCGGCACGCTGTATGCATTTTATATTACATTGCTTGGTTCACCCCTGACTAGCTGATCAGTGGAGGCCTATGTTCTAAATTTAATGTTGAAGGACCTTTATTCATCATCTGCTCGGATATAGAAGCTTTGATCTAGCTATGTCTACAGAGGATGCATACAGTACAGTTGAAGACTAGATGTCCTACAGGTGTATTTGCCCCCCTAACTTTAGGTTTGAGGATGGTCTGTCGCCTCTACTACATGGTGGTACACTGTATGCATTTTATACTACATCGCGGCATGCTGTATGCATTTTATACTACATGGGGGCATGCTGTATGCATTTTATACTACATGACGGCACACTGTATGCATTTTATACTACATGACGGCACGCTGTATGCATTTTATACTACATGACGGCACGCTGTATGCATTTTATACTACATTGTGGCATGCTGTATGCATTTTATACTACATTGCGGCATGCTGTATGCATTTTATACTACATTGCGGCACGCTGTATGCATTTTATACTACACGACGGCACGCTGTATGCATTTTATACTACATTGCGGCACGCTGTATGCATTTTATACTACATTGCTTGGTTCACCCCTGACTATAGCTGATCAGTGGAGGCCTATGTTCTAAATTTAATGTTGAAGGACCTTTGTAACAAAAAGAGAGCAAGACCTCTACCTGTTTTTAAAGTATTATTAGGTTTGTAGACACTTTACATACACAACGCATTTCAGGCCTTAACATCCATTGAAGGGAAAATTCCCGACCTCACAAAACCTTCCATTCTCCATATCAATTAACCCGCGGCTCTTAACTGTTGCACAGTTTTTTTCTTCTTTCACTTCTTATCAATGCGATCGTTAAGATCGGCGCCATTGTATGCGGAGAGGAAGGGAAAAATAAGCCGCGCAAATAAATATCATTCAAGGACAAAGTGTTCGTTGTCGCATAAACTTTTTTTTTTTTTTATATTAATACAATGTAGCGCGGGCCTTTCATATAAATCTGACGGCGCTGGGGAGTTTACAAATACTGGCATATTAATATACCGCTTGTATAATAATAAAAAATATCACGCTGCTAAAGCAGTTTAGTATTATCACAACTCGGCAGGAGTTTATTAGAAATGACTGCTTTCTTTTATTAAAACTTCGATTGGCTTAGTGAATAGGATCTGAAGGCAGAGTCATAAAGTGCAGACAGAAGGACAGGATATTGGTATTTAAGCAGAGATTTTTATCTTCCGATCGCCCCGCTGTACCATTGCAAACATTACATGAAATGAATCATTTATCACAAGGAGGACAGTAAGACTTAGCCTGAACATCAAATTAAATATCTTCATTTCTTCCTAATGTCGGTCGTTCAAGGCAGAGAAGAAAAGAACAACTAAAATGTTTATTGTGGTGAGGATCACAGGCTCATATTATAAAAACTGACTGCTTAAAGGGGTTGGCCACTCTTTTACATAAGTTGCCCATGTGCCTTTACTGCCTACTAATAATCCCTGAATGTTCATCAAGTGATTCAGCAGTCTTATTATTTACTTTAGTGCTGTCTGCAAACTCTCTGTGGATCTTTGTTTACATAGTATCATAGTTTATACGGTTGAAAAAAAGACACATGTCCATCAAGTTCAACCAAGGAAGGGAAGGGATTTAGGGGAAACAATTTTATATAACATAACTATGTTAAATATGTTATTTAAGTGTAAAAAGGCATCTAGACCCTTCTTGAAGCTCTCTGCTGTCCCTGCTGTGACCAGCGCCTGAGCTCAGCTATTCCACAGATTGACAGTTCTCATAGTAAAGATGTCCTGTCGCCTCATAGTATCAGAGTTTACACGGTTGAAAGTTCAACTAAGGAAGAGAAGGGATTGGATGAGGAAGGGATTTAGGGGAAACAATTCTATATAACATAACTATCAAGGTTATTTAGGTGTAAAAAAGCATGCAAACCCTTCTTGAAGCTCTCTGCTGTCCCTGCTGTGACCAGCGCCTGAGCTTGGCTATTCCACAGATTGAGAGTTCTTATAGTAAAGAAGCCCTGTCACCTCTGGTGATTAAACCTTGTTTTCTCCAGACGGAGACAGTGCCCCCTCGTCTTTTGATTTGATTTAATCTGAAACAACTTACCACCATATTTTTTGTATGGACCATTCATATATTTATATAAATTAATCATGTCCCCTCGTAGTCGTTTCTTTTCCAGACTAAATAAATCGAGTTGTTTTAATCTTTCCTCATAACTGAGACCCTCCATACCCCTTATCATTGTTGTGGCTCTTTCCTGTATCCTTTTTATGGACCAGTGCCCAGAACTGCACAGCATATTCCAGGTGAGGCTGAACCAATGGCTTGTACAGTGGTAATATTACATCCCTATCACTAGAGTCCAGACCACTTGATACATGACAAGATCTTGCTGGCTTCAGACGCAGCTGATTGACATTGCATGTTGTTATTTAATTTATGATCTACTAGTACCCCCAGTACTAGTAATTTATGATATACTAGTACTGATGAATAGGAGGAGCTGCAGCAGGAGATAATGAATTATCCTGCCTCCCATTTAAAACGGACTAATCAGAGACCTGATTATTGAGAAGTCACCACTGAGACCTGTTCTTTTTTTGGGAAAAAAAATCAGCTGTTTTCCATTCTGTCAACAATGGGATGAGGAACTGGAAGCATTTAGCTCTATTACCCTGTGTAGGGCAGAATCTGTAATCACAGCAAGGAGTTGGCATGGAACCAGCTGCTCCTGGCTCTCTGTCTAGGTGATTGGTGCAAGGATCAGGGGTCGGCCCCCTACCCATCTACACCCAACTACTGCCCAATCCATTTAGGAACCAATAAGGTGATGGTGACTGCTAAATGAAGGGTTTCAGATACAGGTGGTCCCCTACTTAAGGACACCCGACTTACAGACAACCCATAGTTACAGACAGACCCCTCTGACCTCTGGTGAAGCTTTCTGAATGCTTTACTATAGTCCCAGACTGCAATGATCAGCTGTAAGGTGTCTGTAATGAAGTTTTATTGATAATCCTTGGTCCCATTACAGCAAAAAATGTTTAAACTCCAATTGTCAATGGGGCCAAAATTTTTTTGTCTGGATCTACAATTATAAAATATACAGTTTCTACTTACATACAAATTCAACTTAAGAACAAACCTCCAGACCCTATCTTGTACGTAACCCGGGGACTGCCTGTACTGTGGAAAAAGAATACACACTATTGCTACACTTCAATCTCATGGATTTTTAAAATAGGTGGGAGTGGACATGAATTAATTAAATTCAAGAGTAATTAAGGGCATGCACTCACTCCATGACTGTGGAAATCTTCCTATTTGTGTTGTCCATGGCCTTCTTCCTTCTAAAATCAACTGTTATGCTAATCAGCCAGATGTGCTATGGGGGGCATAACCAGAGCCCCCCATGATGTAACTTCACAGGCTGTAACACTGTTAAAGGGGCAAGTATCACCTCCTCCATCTGCCTGCTGCAATCGGTTGCAAAAGAACTTTAATTACACAATGGGAAGGGGAAATGCTCCTGCACAGTGTAACAGCTTGTAAAGCTACAGCATGGAGATATTCTGGCAATAATTTTAAAAGTTAATATTAGAAGGAAGGAGGTCATGGATAACAAATATAAGAAGATTACCATAGTCACGGTGCCTGGATCTATAAGTAAGTGTCCATGCTTTATCATGATGGATTTTGATGGTAGATTTCCCTAAATATGTGTCGTGAATTTGGAGCACAGTTAACCTCAGGGTAGAACATTTTTAGGGTATATGAAAATTTTTGGGAACAGGGAAATCATTAAATTATGAAAATATTACTCAAGGGTTATCTCTATGCTAGCATAAGCAATGGCCTCTATATGTAAATAGATTGTAAGCTCTTGTGATCATAGTCCTCCTGTTTGTACTCTGTAATGTAATATTATTTATGTATATGATTTGTAAAGCGCTATGGAATTTGATGGCGCTATATGAATAACGATTATTATTACTTTATTATCATTTTTTATTATTATTATTATTATTATTATTATTATTATTATAATATGTTACCAGGGGATATATCTCACAGATATTAGGAATATTCTATGCATAATTAAAGCTGTCAATTACTGTAAAACTATGTTTTTTAATTATTATTATTATTATTATTTTATTATTATCATTATTATTATTTTTTTATTATTATTATTATATGTTACCAGGGGATATATCTCACAGATATAAGGAATATTCTACGCATAATAAAAGTTGTCAATTACTGGAAAACGGTGTTAAACCGTAATCGGGGATTTCCGATTATGTATCTCTTTTATGCTATAATTAGGTTAATTATGTTGTAATATACCTAATACTGTGCTGGTGTAAGTTGTGACAGTGATTTCATTCATTACGTCTTCTTTCTATAGATTTATCACCTATAATGGCCCAACGTGACAAAGCGAGCTGCGTCCCCCCGGTGACCACTGAAAACAGATGGTTATTAATGGATTCAGGGAGAAGAAGAGAAACCTATATTTAGCTATAATCGTCTATATACCTTGACAAGGGTTGAGGTAGGGAATGGCCTGGCTCTGCATTTTTAAAGGAAAAGTGCTTATACATAGAGTATTCGGACCTCGGGGGCCCATTGCTAAACTTGCTATGGGCAAAACTGCGGCATGACCTCCATCAAGAGCAAGAACATTATTATCTCCATCCTCCTATATCTCCTGCACAGATCTCTTAAAGGGGTTTTACAAAATGAGGATAGTAACATAACAAAATTATACCAACTTCAGACCAAACCCTAATAAAACTGGCCCAGAAACTTAAACGTCCTCCACAGGAGACAGCCAATCACTGATTGAGGCGGGTCACTGTTGTGCACAGTGATTGGTTAAGGGAAATATCTAGGGACTTCCTGTGTGTCGGGAAGACAGGAAGAAGTAAAGAGTCTGTACTGGAGAAGTAGTAACCGAAATGTTGTATTTTTGCACTCTTAATGTGAATAATGTATCCTCAAATTTTTCTATTGAACTATTGATGTGCTGTTTTTTTCTTGATTCTAGATAGATAGATAGATGATAGATAGATAGATAATAGATAGATAATAGATAGATAGATAGATAGATAGGAGATAGGAGATAGGAGATAGGAGATAGGAGATAGATAGATAATAGATAGATAGATAGATAGATGATAGATAGATAATAGATAGAGAGATAGATATGAGATAGATAGAGAGATAGGTGCTAGATACAAAGATAGATAGATCGATACATATGGGATAGATAGATAGATAGATAGATATGAGATAGATGATAGATCGATAGATAGATAGATAGATAGATAGATGATAGATAGATAGATAGATGATAGAGATAGATAGATGGATGGATGGATGATAGATATGAGATAGATAGATAGATAGATAGATGATAGATAGATAGATAATAGATCGATAGATAGATAGATAGATAGGTGATAGATAGATAGGAGATAGATAGATAGAAGGTAGATAGATAGATAGATATGAGATAGAGAGATAGATAGATACATAGATAGATGATAGATACAAAGATAGATAGATAATAGATAGATAGATAGATGATAGATAGATAGATAGATAGATAGATAGATAGATAGATAGCTGTAAGACAATGATAGATGATAGATGATAGATAAATAGATAGAGATAGCTATGATATAAAGATGGATAGATTAGGGATAGAAATAAGATACAGATAAAAACAGATAAATAGATAGAAGATAGAGATAGATATGAGAGATAGATGAATAAATAGATAGAATTAAACTATAGATGGATTAGAGACATATATTAGACAGAACATAAGGCAGGCAGTTAGTTTGTACAGTAAACCACTGAGGGTCCGGTGCAGAACTCAAAAAGTCAAGTAAAAATCTCATTGCTGGATCTTCATTCAGTCCGGAGAAAGGTCGTCAGACTGAACCGTTGCCCCATGGAATAAATATCCATCACCAAGGTGGGTTTTTTACACTTTACTATTTTTGTTCTGTTGAGATAGGAATTAGTTATATATGTAGATAGAATTACTGGTCCTCTCCATGTCCTCTCTTTATTCTTCCAGTGATTGTCCGTCACTCTCCTTTTCCGCTTTCCCTCCTTCCGGGATATCCGTGGTGTGGGATCCATTATGTAAGGGCCACACAAGGCTGCGGCTCTTCCATCTCCTCGCTGGGTGATGCGGATGGGGTGAGGAATGCTAACATACAGCAAACAAACTTTATTGGGTTCAAAAAAACTGGAAATGGTTCATTTATGACTTTCAAATAAATCAAAGAGCGCTTTGATCCGATTTCCAAGTATGTTTAACTCTGCTGAATTCAACAAAATGCAAAGCTCGGGATTTTCCTTTCAACCTGGTCCCTATTAATGTAATCATTAAGTTCAATCACCGCCGTTATCCGACTAACACGTTTCATTTGGTTTCTCATTTGAAATGTACCTTGTAAAGAGGAGTCACACGTTTCCAAAGGTCTGCGCTGTCTCTACGTGTCCGGGGTCACATCATCTGCAGCTGGTTTTATGGAACGTTCCGGGAGATTGCGGAATTTGATTCTACTTTGGGAATAAAATATAGTTTTAAAAAAATCTGTTTGAAGTGCGGCACAAGCGCCGATCATTTTAATCTGTCTCTACAGGATCTGTAAATCATCTGCTCGCCTTTTGTAGTGAGAGGGAGAAGAGACGTGTCAGTTTTTATCTTTCGTGGATCCCTGGTCAGACGTGTGGTTTTGGTATTGTTTTTTTAAAAATCTTTTCAAAACTTTCATACAGATGTAGCAGGGCTGGGTTTATTTTCATAGATGAGATGAGTTTGGGAGATACCAATAGTGATGCCAGAAAATAACGGGATGATACAGTGCAGACTCTTTTGTTGGCGCCGCTATATGTGCAGTGCTGTGGAAAAGTAAAAGAATGTAGAAAATTCTAACTAGTAACTAGTTTCTTTTACGCACCAAACAAAATGCAAAGTAAAAACTCATTCATTTACCCGAGTTAAAAAAAAATATCCAGTTTCATAAGAAAATGAGTCACTTTTTGCCTGAGATGAGTCACTTTTAGAGAGTTCAAGTGTTGCTTCTGTTGCCCCTATCTAACATGGTTCTGGTATCATTATAAAAGGCCGGAGCCCCATGCACTAAGGGGCAGATTTATCTTAGTCTGTTGTATTTTAGTGACTTTTTGAGCACAATGGGGTATTTGCGCAATTTTTTGGTGAGGATATAGCACATATTATAGAAACACAATAGATACCTCCTCCCCTTGGCCCCCACCACTTTGCTCTTAAAGGGACCCCTCCAAATGTGTCGCATGACCGCCCAAATCGCCAACAGTGTATTTAGCTCTGGGCTCCCCGGGCCGTATCCTGCCGATGTACCTGACTTACTGGGAGCTGTATACATTGATTTCTGGGGGAGCTGTATACAGTGGTTGCTGGGGAAGCTGTTTACAGTGACTGCTGGGGGCTTTATATAGTGATTGCTGTGGGGGTATATAGTGATGTCTGGGGGCTGTATACAGTAAACACTGGGTGCTGTAAACAGTGATTACTGCGGAGGCTGTATATAGTTATTGCTGTGGAGTGGTATATAGCGATTGCTGTTCCCTGTCTGAGCTATATTCAATGGGTGCCCCCACCATGTTTTGCGCACAAGGGCCCCCACCAACCTTAATCCGGCCCTGAGCACATATTATAGATGCACAATAGATCCCTCCGTGTAGTGTATCCCACATCCACGAGGATATAGCACATATTATAGATACACAATAGATCTCTCTGTGTAGTATCTCCCACATCCACGAGGATATAGCACATATTATAGATACACAATAGATACCTCCTTGTAGTATATCCCACATCCACGAGGATATAGAACATATTATTAATACACAATAGATCCCTCTGTGTAGTATCTCCCACATCCACCAGGATATAGCACATATTATAGATACACAATAGATACCTCCGTATAGTATCTCCCGCATCCACGAGGATATAGCACATATTATAGATCTTGAGCCACAAGGATATAACACATTTTATAGAAACAACATAGATCCCTGTGTAGGATATCCCTACACATGAGGATATAGCACATATTATAGATACACAATGGATCCCATGTGTAGTATATCCCACTCCATGAGGATATAGCACACATTATAGATACCCAATAGATCCTACTCCAGTAGTATAATCCCACATCCACGAGGATATAGCACATATTATAGATACACAATAGATCCTCCGTGTAGATATCCGACCATCCACGAGGATATAGCACATATATAGATACAAAATAGATCCCTCCGTGTTGTATCTCCCACCTCCACGAGGATATAGCACATATTATAGATACACATAGATACCTCCGTGTAGTATATCCCACATCCGAGGTATAGCAACATATTATAGTACACAATAGATCCCTCCGTGTAGATATCCCACATCCATGAGGATATAGCACATATTATAGATACAACAATAGATCCCTCCATGTAGTATACCCACATCCACAAGGATATAACACATTTTATAGATACACAATAGATCCCTCGTGTAGTGATATCCCACATCCTGAGGATTAGCACATTTATAGATACACAGGATCCTCGTGTAGTATATCCCACATCCATGAGGATATAGCATATTATAGAACAAAATAGATCCCTCTGTGTGTATATCCCACATCCATGAGGATATAGACATATATAGATAACCAATAGATCTCCTCTGTAGTATATCCACATCCACGAGGATATAGCACATATTATAGATTACAACCTAGATCCTCCGTGTAGATCTACTCGCCATCCCCGAGGATTCGCACAATTTATATATAGATACACAATAGATCCCTCCGTGTAGTATATCCCACATCCATGATGATATAGCACATATTATAGATACACAATGGATCCCTCCGTGTAGTATATCCCACATCCATGAGGATATAGCACATATTATAGATACACAATGGATCCCTCCGTGTAGTATATCCCACATCCATGAGGATATAGCACATATTATAAAAGAGTTAAATGAAAACCTTCTCTTTCCGTGATTTTTTCTGCTTAGCATTTGGCAGTGTAGGACACTCGCAGTTATCAGCTGCACTTCAGCCACCTATACATCTCCAGCCATGGCGGTGATGCCTCATCCCAGGTGTTGTGGAATAATTACCCAGCATGCAGGTCCAGTGTCACTTATCTCAGACGTACATCGCGGGGTGGTGCAGATGGTCACCTGTTCCTGTGGACGACCCGTGCGGCCTCCCGCTGTCCTGCAGGTCTCTCCGGGAGCTCCAGCACCTGCTTCTTACTGCGGCCCAAAGTTCGAATGCTGCTTTTATCAAACTGCACAAAACAACTCAGTCGTAGGCGGATTCTGTGGAAATATATTTATAGATATGTCTGTAAATTGTGAATAGAAAGTTAACCCTTCAACGATGAGACCAGTGGAAATGCAGGAGAAATATCCAGATGTATATATGTTTTATATATAGGGATGAACGGATCCATTGGGGTTCAGGTTCGACCAAGTTCGACTAAACCCGAACGTACCTCAAAAATATGTTCCTGGTTGAGTCCAGGGACCGAAATCGAACCCCCGCTATTTAAAGGTGTTAACTCTCTAATTGCCAGCAAAACTACCAGGAGCATTTGAATGTGCACTTCTGTTTTCCCAGGAATCTGTGCCATCTCTCTGTTGCTCCCTGTGGCTATGCTGTTAACATGATCGCAGTACCGATCGCAGGTGACTCAACTCTGATTTTGGGAGGCCCGAACCCAAGATATCTGTCATGGATCCGAACATGGTTCTGGTCCACCCATCACAATTTATATATTCAGATTTATTATTTGTATCTTCAGCGCGCAGCAACAAGGAGCTGCTCTCACTCGTCCGCGAAGCCGGAGTTCTGCGCATGCGCTGTAGCTCCGGCTCTGGAGATGAGATCGTGCAGTCGCTGGGCTGTGTTTTGCGCATGCACAGAACTCCGAACTCCTTGTAGCTGTGCGCTGAAGATGTCTGGGTAGAAGGATCAAAGAGGCTACTGGTCTGTGGAGTAGCCACTTGGTGTAGCCTCAGCTCAGGCTACTCCACCCCTCTTTAGAAAAATTGCATATTACCCTGATTGAAGACTAGCAAAGATAGAGGAGAATAAAGGATTAGCCCTAAACAGGACTATTCTTACATACGTTAGATGCACCCACCACCGGATCGACATTAATAGGTAGATCCGTAGTGGAAGTTTCCTGTTGTGAAGCTTAGAGTTCATCCAGAGAATGTTATGAGTGTTCTATTTATTTTTTCATTCTATTATTATGTTCTTATTTTCAAAATAGAGAAGATAACAAAAACAATCTGAACAATCCACGTAGCAGACAACACAATGACACCCGGACTTCCCATCCCGCTGGTATCGCGCTTCACCCCATGTTTATTTGACTCCTTAAGAAAGAAGAACATTTCTTTCTGGTATTTTATGCCTCGCTGATGGCTTATTATTAATAAAGTCAATACACTATTCAGAAAGGCTGAATACACAAGTCAATCTTCATTAAGTTTGCTCGCTGGGTCCCCTTTATAAAACGCCACATAATTCGCTGCGATTTCTCTCTATTTTGCGGAGCAGGAAAAAAAGGTAAATTGCCATTTGACATAATTGCCTCTGGTGATAAATATTCTTATGTCTGACGTGTGAATTGAGTGCAGGCTAATAAATAAATGATGTTGTCAGGGCTTTAAAAATGATAAAAACATCTATTCCGTGTTCTGCGCTGAAAGCTCAGTTCTGATTTTCTTCTTTACTTTAAGGTCATTGAAGATTTGTCTCTTTGTGATGGAAGGTGCGGATGTTGGAAATATTTACTATACGCACAGCAACATAAAGAGGATGGATCAGGCAGAAAAGGAAGATTATATTGGACTGATATTAGATTCAGATTTGAATGTTTCAAGTGCAGATCATTTTCTTGTGATTTCACTAAAACTTCTACTTCTGTGTTTTGCAGTACCGCTCTTCACCACCATTCGTTTTCATAGAATGTAATGCAACAGCGCCTCCATAAGATCTCCATCCTCCAAAAGACATCAAATAAAAGAACAAACTTCTTATTAATAATGTCTTTCACATGTATGGGAATTCTGAAATCTGCTTAGCCAGTCCCTGGGCTATTTACAGAGATCCCATAGAAGTGAAACAAGAAAAACAGGTATATTACACACAGTGATGTCACAGTACAGGGATTATACACACAGTGATGTCACAGTACAGGGATAATACACACAGTGATGTCACAGTACAGGGATAATACACACAGCAATGTCACAGTACAGAGATAATACACACAGTGATGTCACAGTACAGAGATAATACGACAGTGCATCACAGTTACAGAGGCATAATACACACAGTGATGCCCAGTACAGAGATAATACAGACAGTGATATCACAGTACAGGGATAATACACACGTGATGACAGTACAGAGATAATACAAACAGTGATGTCACAGTACAGGAGATAATACAAACAGTGTATCCCAGTACAGGGATAAACACACGTGATGTATACAGTACAGGGATATAATACACACAGTGATGTCACACATTATCAGGGTATACAGACAGTGATATCACAGTTAGGGAAATAACACACAGTGGATTTCACAGTACAGGATAATACAGACAGTGATGTCAATCAGTACAGGGATAATACACACGTGATGTACAGCACAGAGATAACCACACAGTGGATGTTGCAGTATATGGATAATACAACAGTAATGTCACAGTACAGGATAAACAGTTGATGTTGCAGTATATGGTAATACAACACAGTGTGAATGCTAAATACATAGGTGACATGAGCAGTATGAGGAATACCTGATCATATAGTAACTGATGACATTTTATTTTGATTTATACAAGATGCCATATGGTTGTCACTCAGCTTTTCTACAAGAGATAGTCTACTTACTTTCAAGTCAATGGTTCTAAGCTGCAATTCCAGGCATAGCCATACACACTGGATGGCACTGTGCTTGTATAGAAGTAAAGCTGCACATTTTTTATCTGAGCAGTGTGGTCTCTTTATGCTACAGATCTTGGACAATCCCTTGAAATCACTTTCATCCTGTGA
Source organism: Engystomops pustulosus (assembly GCA_019512145.1). Classification (NCBI taxonomy): domain Eukaryota; kingdom Metazoa; phylum Chordata; class Amphibia; order Anura; family Leptodactylidae; genus Engystomops; species Engystomops pustulosus. The sequence goes on from CM033649.1 coordinate 11,329,003, forward strand.
ATATAACATACAAAATGATCCTAAATTGTCTGTCCCTGCTGCAGGGTTTGTAGGGTAGATGAGCACCGCGCTCCAAACCAGCACTGCCTCCCGAAAGATATGTGCTTTCCTCCCAAGCCCTTTATTATGGCACAGGAGCTAAGAATTGCGCGGATTAAGGTAGAATATTTGGACTATTAGGAATAAATCTGGCGAGTTGAGTCACCTCCACCAATACCGGCCAATGCCGGGAGTCTCAGATTATCCTCCTCGGCTCCCTGCCTCGCTGATGTTTGCTCATGATCACAATAATCTGTGTCTATGCGACATACTCCCTGCTCTCGCAGCGTCACTGCTAACAGCACAGACAGCACGCCGGCGTCCGTGTTAGAGAAACCGGGTCATCGCGCAGGAAACTGAACGGAATCATAGCTCTTTGCATAATGTGCCAAGTTGGCAACCAAATGACCTACGAAAAGAAGCTGGATGGGATAACCTACCGGTGCCAGCAGAGAGATTTATCAATGTGCTCAGCTCACAAGCCAAGTCTCCAGCAGTGATTTTACCATTAATAATACTAAAATCCAGTCTGCGAGCGCTGGCCAGAACAAGCGCACAATTATACATACCACCGCAGATTACTTCACAGCTTATGTCTAACTTTAATGAACACTCACTATTCTGCTGCTGGTACATCACGTGGTACATACATGACATTACTTATCCTGTACTGATCCTAGTTACATCCTCTATAAACCAGAGCTGCACTCACTATTCTGCTGCTGGTGCAAGTCACTGGTACATACATGACATTACTTATCCTGTATGATCGAGTTACATCCTCTATTAACCAGAGCTGCACTCCACTATTCTGTGCTGGTGCATCACTGTGTACATACATGACATTACTTATCCTGTCTGATCCTGAGTTAACTTGTATTATACTCCAGAGCTGCACTCACTATTCTGCTGCTGGTGAGTCACTGTGTACATACATGACATTACTTATCCTATACTGATCCCGCAGTTACATCTCGTTATAACCCCAGAGCTGCACTCACTTTTCTGCTGCTGGTGCAGTCACTGGTCATACATGACATTACTTATCCTGTACGATCCTGTGTTACATCCTCTTTAAACCCAGAGCTGCACTCAATTTCTGTCTGGTGGCAGTCCACTGTGTACATACATGACATTACTTATCCTGATGATCCGAGTTACATCCTGTATTATACTCCAGAGCTGCACTCACTATTCTGCTGCTGGTGCAGTCACTGTGTACATAACATGAACATACTTATCCTGTACTGATCCTGAGTTAATCCTGTATTATACCCAGAGCTGAACTTCACATTTGCTGAGGGGTTGCAGTCACTGGGTACATACATGACATTACTTATCCTGTACTGATCCTGAGTTACATCCTGTATTATACCCCAGAGCTGCACTCACTATTCTGCTGGGGGTGCAGTCACTGTGTATATACATGACATTACTTATCCTGTACTGATCCTCAGTTACATCCTGTATTATACACCAGAGCTGCACTCACTATTATGCTGCTGGTTCAGTCACTGTGTACATACATGACATTACTTATCCTGTACTGATCCTGAGTTACATCCTGTAGATCTTTTATTTTATATAAAAGTAAAAAAAAAACATAACAATACAAACCAAACATAATATACAATAAATACAAGATATATACAATAACTTACCTGCTGGTCCAGCCACATTCACACCTAGCAAAAGCAATAACATAAAATACACCGAAAAGAATAAACACTTAATACCACCCCCCCACCAAACTGAATATCACATCACACATCACCCCCACTAAACCAAACAAATAAACAAAGACAATCCACACCCACAAATAAACATAAATATACATAAACCCACCCCACACCCTCTAAAAACCACCCAACAACCATTTTTTGTTTTTTAATAATAACAAACACATAATACACATAACACTACACTGCCCTAAATCCCTCGCCCGCACCCTCCCCTTCCCCCCAGACACTGGTCCAACATCCAAATTTTGCGTTAAGTAGTCCAGACCAGTGTCCAAAGTCAGTTCATAAATCCCAAAATCCCACCACCATCACCCCCCTCCCAACCTAACACTATGTCCCAAACCCCACTATATACAATATATACACTAATTACAACATGACTTGAAGAAACATAATACAAATAAAAGCTGAACAACAAAAATACAAACCACATAAAGCCCCTGCAAGCCCCTACATCACTACATGCCCAGAACACAAAACAAAAATCTACAGTGCAGCATCAGCCCAACAGCAGGAGAGGAGATGACAGACTAAGGGACACTAAAGGAGAACCCCCTCCAAAGAAGAGAGGCCCTCCCCGTGCCCAGCCCCTCATACTCCAGAGAGCGCACCTTCACCAGGTCACCCACAATGTTCCTAACCACCTCATCTACCAGGAGGATTTTACGCTGCGCCGTGAGTTCCACGTGTGGTACCTGACCACTAGGCTAACTAGAAATAACGTGCAGCGGTCCCGGCCACCCAGGCCTCTGAATGCTCCATAGGCCCCCTCCGCATAGGAGAGACCGGCCGACCCCGGCCAATGGATGGAAGTGCCCACCCGGTTGTACACCTGTGTGTTAAAGGGGCCCTGAAGCAGGAAGTGGTCCATGCTCTCCAGCAGGCCACCGCACTCCTCCCGGGGACAACCCCTTTCCTCAGAGCTCCTACACTTCAGATTGTCCCTCACACACAGCTTTCCATGGAAGCAGCGCCAAGTCACGTCCCAAAACTTCAAGGGGATCCTGATGGAATTCAAAAGACCTAAACCCACGCACATATTATAGATACACAATAGATCCCTCCAGTAGTATAATACCCAATCCACAAGGATAATACACATTTTTTAGAAACACAATAGATCCCTCCTTGTAGTGATATCCACATCCATGAGGATTAGCACAATTATAGATACACAAGGATCCCTCCGTGTAGTATATCCCACATCCATGAGGATATAGCACATATTATAGATACACAATAGATCCCTCCATGTAGTATATCCCACATCCACGAGGATATAGCACATATTATAGATACACAATAGATACCTCCGTGTAGTATATCCGACATCCACGAGGATATAGCACATTTATAGATACACACAATAGATCCCTCCGTGTTGTATCTCCCACATCCACGAGGATATAGCACATATTATAAAACACAATAGATACTCCTGTAGTATATCCCACCTCCCGAGAATATAGCACATTTATAGATACACAAGATCCCTCCGTGTATATATCCCACATCCATGAGGATATAGCACATATTATATAAACACAATAGATCCCTCCATGTATATCCCACACACAAGGATATAACACATTTTATAGATACACAATAGATCCCCGTGAGATATCCCACATCCATGAGGATATAGCACATATTATAGATACACAATGGATCCCTCCGTGTAGTATATCCCACATCCATGAGGATATCAATATTATAGATCACAATTACCCTCTGTGAGTATATCCCAACATCCATGAGGATATAGCACATATTATAGATACACAATAGATCTCTCATGTAGTATATCCCACATCCACGAGATATAGCACATATATAGATACACAATAGATACCTCCGTGTAGTATATCCGACATCCACAGATATAGCACATATTATAGATACCAATAGATCCCCTCCGTGTTTGTATCTCCCACATCCACGAGGATAATAGCACATATTATAGATACACAATAGATCCCTCCATGTGTATATCCCCACATCCACAAGGATATAGCACATATTATAGATACAACAATGGATCCCTCCTTGAGTATATCCCACATCCACGAGAATATAACACATATTAGTTACACAATAGATCCCTCCGTATAGTATCTCCCACATCCTGAGGATATGCACATATTATAAAAGAGTTAAATGAAACCTTCTCTTTCCGTGATTTTTTCTGCTTGCATTTGGCAGTGTAGGACACTCGCAGTTATCAGCTGCACTTCAGCCACCTATACATCTCCAGCCATGGCGGTGATGCCTCATCCCAGGGGTTGTGGAATAATTACCCAGCATGCAGGTCCAGTGTCACTTATCTCAGACGTACTCGCGGGGTGGTGCAGATGGTCACCTGTTCCTGTGGACGACCCGCGGGGCCTCCCGCTGTCCTGCGGGTCTCTCCGGGGACTCCAGCACCTGCTTCTAACTGCGGCCCAAAGTTCGAATGCTGCTTTTATCAAACTGCACAAACAAACTCAGTCGTAGGCGGATTCTGTGGAAATATTTTTTTATAGATATGTCGTAAATTGTGAAAGAAAGTTAACCCTTCAACGATGAGACCAGTGGAAATGCAGGAGAAATATCCAGATGTATATATGTTTTATATATAGGGATGAACGTATCCATTGGGGTTCAGTTCACCAAGTTCGACTAAACCCGAACGTACCTCAAAAAATGTTCCTGGTTGATCCAGGGACCGAAATCGAACCCCCGCTATTTAAAGGTGTTAACTCTCGGTAATCCACGAGGATATAGCACATATTATAGATACACAATAGATCCCTCCATGTAGTATATCCCACATCCACAAGGATATAACACATTTTATAGAAACACAATAGATCCCTCCGTGTAGGATATCCCACATCCATGAGGATATAGCACATATTATAGATACACAATGAGATACCTCCGTTTAGTATATCCGAACATCCACGAGGATATAGCACATATTATAGATACAACACAATAGATCCCTCCGTGTTGTATCTCCCACATCCACGAGGATATAGCACATATTATAGATACACAATAGATACTCCGTGTAGTATATCCCACTCCACGAGAATATAGCACATTTATAGATACACAATAGATCCCTCCGTGTAGTATATCCCACATCCATGAGGATATAGCACATATTATATATAACACAATAGATCCCTCCATGTATATATCCCACACACAAGGATATAACACATTTTATAGATACACAATAGATCCCCGTGTAGATATCCCCACATCCATGAGGATTAGCACATATTATAGATACACATGGATCCCTCCGTGTAGTATATCCCACATCCATGAGGATATAGCACATATTATAGATCACAATAGTACCCTCTGTGTAGTATATCCCAACATCCATGAGGATATAGCACATATTATAGATACACAATAGATCTCTCATGTAGTATATCCCACATCCACGAGGATATAGCACATATATAGATACACAATAGATACCTCCGTGTAGTATATCCGACATCCACGAGAGATAGCACATATTATAGATACCAATAGATCCCCCTCCGTGTTGTATCTCCCACATCCACGAGGATAATAGCACATATTAGATACACAATAGATCCCTCCATGTAGTATATCCCCACATCCACAAGGATATAGCACATATTATAGATACACAATGGATCCCTCCTTGAGTATATCCCACATCCACGAGGAATATAACACATATTAAGTTACACAATAGATCCCTCCGTATAGTTCTCCCACATCCTGAGGATATGCACATATTATAAAAGAGTTAAATGAATCCTTCTCTTTCCGTGATTTTTTCTGCTTAGCATTTGGCAGTGTAGGACACTCGCAGTTATCAGCTGCACTTCAGCCACCTATAATCTCCAGCCATGGCGGTGATGCTCATCCCAGGTGGTTGTGAATAATTACCCAGCATGCAGGTCCAGTGTCACTTATCTCAGACGTACATCGCGGGGTGGTGCAGATGGTCACCTGTTCCTGTGGACGACCCGGCGGCTCCCGCTGTCCTGCGGGTCTCTCCGGGGACTCCAGCACCTGCTTCTAACTGCGGCCCAAAGTTCGAATGCTGCTTTTATCAAACTGCACAAAACAACTCAGTCGTAGGCGGATTCTGTGGAAATATTTTTATAGATATGTCTGGTAAATTGTGAATAGAAAGTTAACCCTTCAACGATGAGACCAGTGGAAATGCAGGAGAAATATCCAGATGTATATATGTTTTATATATAGGGATGAACGGATCCATTGGGGTTCAGGTTCACCAAGTCGACTAAACCCGAACGTACCTCAAAAATATTGTTCCTGGTGAGTCCAGGGACCGAAATCGAACCCACCGCTATTTAAAGGTGTTAACTCTCGGTATTATAGATACACAATAGATCCCTCCATGTAGTATATCCCACATCCACGAGGATATAGCACATATTATAGATACACAATAGATACCTCCGTGTAGTATATCCGACATCCACGAGGATATAGCACATATTATAGATACACAATAGATCCCTCCGTGTTGTATCTCCCACATCCACGAGGATATAGCACATATTATAGATACACAATAGATTACCGAGAGTTAACACCTTTAAATAGCGGGGGTTCGATTTCGGTCCCTGGACTCACCAGGAACAATTTTTTGAGGTACGTTCGGGTTTAGTCGAACTTGGTGAACTGAACCCCAATGGATCGTTCATCCCTATATATAAAACATATATACATCTGGATATTTCTCCTGCATTTCCACTGGTCTCATCGTTGAAGGGTTAACTTTCTATTCACAATTTACCGACATATCTATAAAACAAATATTTCCACAGAATCCGCCTACGACTGAGTTGTTTTGTGCAGTTTGATAAAAGCAGCATTCGAACTTTGGGCCGCAGTTAGAAGCAGGTGCTGGAGTCCCCGGAGAGACCCGCAGGACAGCGGGAGGCCGCGGGTCGTCCACAGGAACAGGTGACCATCTGCACCACCCCGCGATGTACGTCTGAGATAAGTGACACTGGACCTGCATGCTGGGTAATTATTCACAACCCCTGGGATGAGCATCACCGCCATGGCTGGAGATGTATAGGTGGCTGAAGTGCAGCTGATAACTGCGAGTGTCCTACACTGCCAAATGCAAGCAGAAAAAATCACGGAAAGAGAAGGTTTCATTTAACTCTTTTATAATATGTGCATATCCTAGGATGTGGGAGAACTATACGGAGGGATCTATTGTGTAACTTAATATGTGTTATATTCCTCGTGGATGTGGGATATACTACAAGGAGGGATCCATTGTGTATCTATAATATGTGCTATATCCTTGTGGATGTGGGATATACTACATGGAGGGATCTATTGTGTATCTATAATATGTGCTATATCCTCGTGGATGTGGGAGATACAACACGAGGGATCTATTGTGTATCTATAATATGTGCTATCTCTCGTGGATGTCGGATATACTACACGGAGGTATCTATTGTGTATCTATAATATGTGCTATATCCTCGTGGATGTGGGATATACTACATGAGAGATCTATTGTGTATCTATAATATGTGCTATATCCTCATGGATGTGGGATATACTACACAGAGGGATCTATTGTGTATCTATAATATGTGCTATATCCTCATGGATGTGGGATATACTACACGGAGGGATCCATGTGTATCTATAATATGTGCTAGATCCTCATGGATGTGGGGATATCTACACGGGGATCGTATTGTGTATCTATAAAATGTGTTATATCCTTGTGTGTGGGATATACTACATGGAGGGATCTATTGTGTTATTATAATATGTGCTATATCCTCATGGATGTGGGATATACTACACGGAGGGATCTATTGTGTATCTATAAATGTGCTATATCTCGGGAGGTGGGATATACTACACGGAGTTTATAGATACACAATAGATCCCTCCATGTAGTATATCCCACATCCACGAGGATATAGCACATATTATAGATACACAATAGATACCTCCGTGTAGTATATCCGACATCCACGAGGATATAGCACATATTATAGATACACAATAGATCCCTCCGTGTTGTATCTCCCACATCCACGAGGATATAGCACATATTATAGATACACAATAGATAGGGAACACCAAAAATACCAACCACATCAAGCCCCGCAAGCCCCTACAATCATACATGCCAGACACAAAACACAAAATCTACAGTGCAAGCATCATCCCAAACGCATGACGAGAGATGACGAATCGAGGGCACTAAAAGGAGAACCCCTCCACAGAAGAGAGGCCCTCCCCGTGCCCGCCCCTCATTACTCCAGAGAGCGTACCTTCACAGCGATGAATCACACATGTTCCTAACCACTCATCTCTCCAGGAAGTTTAGCCATGCGAAACGTGAGTTCCACGTGTGGTACCTGCACCACTAGGCTAACCTAGAATAACGTGCAGCGGTCCCGCACCACCGGCTCTGAATGCTACATAGGCCCTCCGCAGAGGAGAGACCGCCGACCCCGGCAATGGAGGAAGTGGCCCACCCGGTTGTAACAACATGTGTGTAAGGGGCCCTGAGCAGGAAGGGTCCATGGCTCTCCAGCGTGCCCACCGCACTTCTTCCCGGGGACAACCCCTTTCTCAGAGTCTCTACACTTCAAGATTGTCCTCACACAACACGCTTTCCATGGAAGCAACGCCAAGATTCACGTCCACAAACTTCAAGAGGATCCTGATACGAAGAATCCAAAGACTCTAAACGCCACCCCAGGAGCTCCTGACTTGGAGGCAATCCGTGGGCAGAGGCCTTCTGGAAAGGGTCAACAGAAGCCCTCTTGTCAAGGATTTCCTCGACTTGGTCCTGATTTCCCACATCCCAGACCAACGCACCGGCGAAAATCCGAACTTTAGAAATCCGAACGGGGTAGGTAAGCCGAAGAGATGCCAGCCAGGTGGCGAAGATCACTTCACACTTGCACCCATTTCTCCCATATCCTAGATGAAACCATCCACGCAGGAGTTTACCCGGGAGAGCAATGCTCTTTCAAGTGTTTGCTACAAAATTGATCTTAAGAAAGATCTTTCACTAGGGAACCCACAGTGTTAAACCATAACCGACAAAACCCTACTTGTCGTCCAAAAGGGTCGTGCGGGCATGTAGTTAACACGTCCCATCACTGACTAGGTTCAGCCTATCCCCAATATAACCAGTTGGAAGAACAGACTGTAGACCCGGTCCCCCGGAGGTTCGGCAACATGCAACAAACTAGAACAGTGACAGAGAATCGCACATGGGGAGCAGTATAAGGTTATGATCAGATTACCTTTCTTGAGGGTCAAACGACGCAACCCGTTCCAGCTGTCCCGACCTCTGAGCCGGTAGCTTAACCGCCATCCCAGTTTTGGGCATGGGGGGTAATCCAACCCTGGCCAAAGCGATGCCAGAACTTTGCAGATAGTCTTGGGGCCCTGGAAGATGTTCCAGGAGATCAAAGCCGGATCCCTCCCAGCCAGAGACTCTCACACTTATCCCAGTTGATCTTGGACCCAGAAGCCTCTGAGTAGCGTTCAACCTCTGACATCACCCATTGCGCCTCCCCTCTCGAGGACACAAAAACAGTGACATCATCGACATACGCTACCACCCTTAGAGTGGCTTCCGGTGCCGCCTGGTCCATCAGGGAACACCAAAAATACAAACCACATAAGCCCCTGCAAGCCCTACAATCATACATGCCCAGAAACACAAAACAAAAATCTGACAGTGCAGCATCAGCCCAACAGCAGTGACGAGGAGAGACAGAATGAGGCCACTAAAGGAGAACCCCCTCCACAAAGAGAGGCCCTCCCCGTGCCCGCCCCTCATTTACTCCAGAGAGCGTCACCTCACAGGATGGAACCACCCACATGTTCCTAACCAAACCATCTCACCAGGAAGCATTTACGCATGCGCACGTGAGTTCCACGTGGGACCTGCACCACTAGGCTAACTAGAATAACGATGAGCGGTCACGCCCACGGCTCTGAATGCTCCATAGGCCCCTCCGCAAGGGAGAGGACCGGCCGACCCCGGCCAATGAGGAAGTGCCCACCCGGTTGTAACACATGTGTGTAACAGAGGCCCTGAAGCAGGAAATGGGGTCCATGGCTCCCAGCAGGCCACACCGCACTCCCCGCGGGGACAACCCCTTTCCTCAGGCTCTCACTTCAAGATTGTCCTCACCACAACAGCTTTCCATGGAAGCACGCCAAGAATCACGTCCACAAACTTCAAGAGGATCCTGATGGAATCCAAAGACCCTAAACGCCACCCCAGATCTGACTTGAGGCAATCCCTGTGGGCAGAGGCCTTCTGGATAAGGGTCAACGAACCCTCTTGTAACGGAATTTCCTCGGACCTGGTCCTGATTTCCCCATCCCGAGACACCACCGGCGAATCACTTTAGAATCGGAACGGGGTAGCGTAAGCCGAGAGATGCCCATGCAGGTGTGCGAAGATCACTTCACTTGCCCATTTCTCCCATTCTGGAAACCATCCCACTGCAGGAGGTACCACGGAGAGAGGAGCCATCTCTTTCCAGAGGTTTGCTACATTGATCTTAAGAAAGATCTTATTCACTAGGAATACCACAGGGTTAACCATACACAACCCTCCTTGTCTCCTCGTGCGGTAAGTAACCTCCCTCCTGACTAGGTTCAGCCTATTCCCCCATAACAGTTGGAAGAACAGACTGTAGACCCGGGTCCAGAGGGGTTCTGGCAACATGCATACACTGCCTAGATAAATCAGCAATGGGAGCAGGTAAGTTTTGATCAGATTAACCCTTTCTCTGAGGGTCAAAGACCAACCCTTCCACTGGTCCACCCTCTGAGCCGTGATCTTAAGCCTGCCATCCCAGTTTTGCATGGGGTAATCCCCCTGGCCAAATTCGATGCCAAGAACTTTGGCAGAGTCTTGGGGCCCTGGAAGAGTTTCCAGGAGATCAAAGCCTGGATCCCCCTTTCCCAGCCAGAGACTCTCACACTTATCCCAGTAAATTCTGGCAATTATTACAATAAAACAATAATATAAACTGATAAAAAATGACAAACTCTCCTGGCCGAGTCACACACACCATATAATATAAGTGGTTTGGGCGGTAGCCTTCTAGGGGACCCATGGCCACCCTGGGGACCCATGACCTTCACCCATGAAATCCTTGTACATCTGTTCCTGCTCACAATATACATGTACACAAGAGCCATTTCAGGAACCTTTAAAGGTCCTTCACAGGTCCTGAAGGGGCACATCCTCCATTCCCCAAGAAGCTGATTCTAGGACCAGATGTAGAAGGTGATTCCAGACTTGTAGGGGCTATTTATACAGCCCAGGGTCCAGGACTTATCTGTTCCTGCAAACCACACACTCAACATGAAAAAAATCCAAACCTGCACCCAGTTCCACCACCAAATATAATTTCTAAAATAATAGAAATAAACAATAAAAATTAACTAAAAACTCAACACCATAAACAACTATAAACTAAATAACTAAATACACACTGTACACTGGATACAAACATGTTAAACACACAAAATCCAAACCACATAAAGTCCAGGTTCGGTGCCTGCAAGCCCAACATCACTACATGCTCAGATACAAAACAAAAATCTACTGTGCAGAATCAGCCCAACACCAGGAGAGGAGATGACAGACTAAGGGACACTAAAGGAGAACCCCCTCCAAAGGAGAGAGGCCCTCCCTGTGCCCAGCCTCTCATACTCCAGAGACTCTCACACTTATCCCGGTTGATCTTGGACCCAGAAGCCTCTGAGTAGCGGTCAACCTCTGACATCACCCATTGCGCCTCCCCTCTCGAGGACACGAAAACGGTGACATCATCAGCGTACGCTACCACCCTTAGAGTGGCTTCCGGTGCTGCCCGGTCCATCCCGACTCCCACCAACAGCCCACGATCAACCCTCCTAAGGAATGGGTCAATCGCGAACACGTATAAAAGTGGGCTCAGAGGACAACCCTGGCGAACACCAGCATACGCTACCACCCTTAGAGTGGCTTCCGGTGCCGCCTGGTCCATCCCGACTCCCACCAACAGCCCACGATCAACCCTCCTAAGGAATGGGTCAATCGCGAACACGTATAAAAGTGGGCTCAGAGGACAACCCTGGCGAACACCAGACCCGACCTCAAAAGAGCGGCCAATCCAACGTTCACAAGCGGGAAACTCTCTGCCTCTTTATACAAAACTTTCAGCCAATCGACAAACTCCCCCGGCAGGCCATACCTCAGAAGGACAGACCAGAGGTACTTGTGGTTAACCTGATAAAACGCTTTTGCTTGATCCAAGGACAGCAAGTACCCCTCCCAGTTTCCAGCCCTGCCCTGCTCCACTGCCTCCCGGACACAAAGCACAGCACTAAATGTACTACGGCCTGAAACAGAGCAGTGCTGGGTCCCCAAAAGGAGCCGGGGTGCAAACTGCACCAGCCGATTAAACAGCACCTTTGCCAAAACCTTTCTGTCTGCATTGAGAAGTGCTATGGGTCTCCAGTTCTCAATACGAGATCGGTCCTTACCCTTTGACAGGATGATCAGGGCAGACCTCCTCATTGACTTCGGCAGAGCGCCTGAGGAAAGACACTCATTGAATACCTCAGTCAAGAGGGGAACCAAGGCGTCCTTAAAGGTCTTATAAAACTCAGATGTTAAGCCATCCGGACCCGGCGATTTCTTGAGGGCGAGCCCTTCAATCGCCAGGCTGACTTCCTCTTCCCTAATTATTTCTGTCAAAACATCAAGAGAGGGGTCTACTCCTGGCTCAGGGACAGTTTCAGCCAGGAAACCCGACATCACATCCCGATCTAGATCCTCCTGCCCAAGAGGTGCGAGTAGAAGGATCTGACGACCTCCAGGATCCCTGATCTGGACCTTTTCAGGGATCCCGTACTGTCAACCAGTCCAGGGAACACCAAAAATACACAACCACATCACAGCCCCTGCAAGCCCCTACAATCAACTACATGCCCAGACACAAACACAAAATCTACAGTGCAGCATCATCCCAAACGCAGGACGAGAGATGACAGACGAGGACACTAAAGGAGAACCCCTCCACAGAAGAGAGGCCTCCCCGTGCCCGCCCCTCATTACTCCAGAGAGCGTACCTCACAGCGATAATCACCAATGTTCCTAACCACTCACCTCATCTCCAGAAGTTTACGCATAGCGCAACGTGAGTTCCACGTGTGGACCTGACCACTACTAACTAGAATATACGAGCAGCGGTCCCTGCACCACGGCCTTGAATGCTCATAGGCCCCCTCCGCTAGGGAGAGACCGCCGACCCCGGCCAATGAGGAAGTGGCCCACCGGTTGTAACAACATGTGTGTATACAGGAGGCGCCTGAGAGCAGGAATGGGCCAATGGCTCCCAGCGTGCCCCCGCACTCTTCCGCGGGGACAACCCCTTTCCTCAGAGCTCCTCACTTCAAGATTGTCCCTCACACCAGCTTTCCATGGAAGCGAACGCCAAGTTCACGTTCCAAAACTTCAAGGGATCCTATAGAAAGAATCAAAAGACTCTAAAACCCACCCCAGGAGCTCTGACTTGGAGGCAATCCCGTGGGCCAGAGGCCTTCTGGAAAGGGTCAACGAGCCCTCTTGTCAACGGAATTTTCCTCGACCTGGTCCTGATTTCCGCCATGTCCCGAGACCAACGCAGCCGGCGAAAATCCACACTTTAGAACCGGGACGGGGTAGAGTAAGCCGAAGAGATGCCCAGCGCGGTGTGCGAAGATCCTTACACTTGTCCCCCATTTCTCCCATAATCCTAAGTGAAACCATCCACGCAGGAGTTTACCCGGTAGGAGCAATCTCTTTCAAGTGTTTGCTACAAATTGATCTTAAGAAAGATCTATATCACTAGGATAATCCACAGGGTAACCATACCGACAAACCCTACCTTGTCGTCCGAGGGTCGTGGGTATAGTTAACACTCCCTCCTGACTAGGTTCAGCCTATTCACCCAAATAAACAGGTTGAAGAACAGACTGTTAGACCCGGTCCAGAGGGTTTCTGGCAACATGCTAGAAAACAAAACTGAAACTAGGACAAGAATCGCACAGGGGAGCAGGAAATAAGTATTTGATCAGATTCCCTTCTTCTTGAGGGTCACGACGCAAGCCCGTTCCATCTGTCCCCCTCTGAGCCGTGATAGCTTAAGCCCGCCATCCCAGTTTTGGCATGGGGAGGTAATCAACCCTGGCCAAAGTCGATGCGCTAGAACTTATGCAGATGAGTCTTGTGCCCTGGAGAGATGTATCCAGGAGCATCAAAGCCGTGATCCCCCTCCAGCAGAGACTCCACCCACTTATCCCAGTTGATCTTGGACCCAGAAGGCACTCGTGATTAGCGTTCAAAACCTCTGACATCACCATTGCGCCTCCCCTCTCGCGGGACACAAACACGTGAATATCGACATCGACTCCCCTTAGAGTGGCTTCCGGTGCCGCCTTGTCCATCCGCACTCCCCAACTAGCCCACGATCAACCTCACTACAGGAATGGGCAAATCGCGAACACGTATAAAAGTGGGCTCAGAGGAAACCCTGGGCGAACAGCAGAGACCCGACCTCAAAAGCGGCCAAACTCCAACGTCACAGCGGGGAACTCACCTCTGCCTCTTGTTCAACAAAAACTTTCATAGCCATCTACAAAACTTCCCCTGCAGCCATACGAAAGAAGGTCAAAGACCAGAGAGAATTGATAGGAGGTAACCTGATTAACACGCTTATTTGCGATTCTGATCCAGGACGCACGCGTAGCCGAAAGCCATCCCAGTTTTCGCAGCCCTCCCTGCTCCACAAATGCTCGGCGCGGAAGTCCCAAAGACACAAGCACTAGGACGAAATGTACTAATGGCCTGAAAACAAGGACAGTGCTGGTGGTCCGCCAAAAGGACCGGGGTGCAAACTGCACACAGACATTTAAACAGCAACCTTGCCAAAACCTTTCGTGTCTGCAATGAGAAGTTGATATGGTCAATGTGTCGATCTACAATACGAGATCGGGGTCCTTATGACAACCTATTGACAGGATGACTAGGGCAGCACTCCCTCCTGACTTCGGCAGCAGCGTTAACCTCGGAGCGAAAAAGACGACGTCATGTGGAATACGCGCTCAGTCAAGAGGGGAACCAAGGCGTCCTTAAAGTGGGTCTTATAAAAACTCATAGGGTGTAACGATCAGGGACCATCCCGGACGACTGTTATCAGGAGGGCGAGCCCTTCAATCGACCAGTGCTAGACTCTCCCTTCCCATATATTTGATTCAAAAACATCAAGAGAGGGTCTCTTACGTAGCTGGCTCAGGGAACAGTTCAAGCCAGAAAAACGACGAATCCATCCCGGATCTAGATCCCCACTGCCCAAGACGGTGCGAGTAGAATGATCTGACGACCGCCAGGATCCCTGATCTGGACCTTTTCAGGGATCCCGTACTGTCAACCAGTCCTGTGACAACTTTACCATTCACTGACATCTTGCAGTTTCTTTAAGGGTCGGGCGAGCGGTATTTCCCGTTATCCCTCTCAAAAACCAAAGATGCGTGTCTATCGTACTGACACCTCTATCCCTCTCAAAAACCAAAGATGCGTGTCTATCGTACTGACACCTCTTCAGCAAGGATTTCACTCTGGAGATGTCCTCACGACTACCTCCAGTCGAGACGAGATGCTCGAGTTTCCTCCTCAGGCCCTGATACAGGCGGTACCTGTCCAGGCTCCTGAGGCTCCAGAGCTGGCGGAAGAATCTCGCCACCCTTTTCTTGAACATCTCCCACCACTCTGACTTACCGCTACAAAGGCCCAGCAATGGTACCTGGCTCTGAAGAAAGTCCTCAAAGGATTGTCTGTTCTCCGCTTCTTCCAGGAGAGACGAATTGAGCTTCCAGTAGCCACTTCCCATCCGGGGGTCTCTGTGATATTCAGAGAAAACAAAATTAGAAAGTGGTCGGAGAACTTCACCTCAACAAGAGAAATTGGTGAAGAAATGGCTTCCTCTTTAAATAAAACCTGTCTATCCTAGACCTGCAGCTACCCCTATAATAGGGGAACCCCGCGTGGCCTGGGGTGTGCCGGATGTGGCCATCCACCAGGCAAGCCTCACTAGCTATGCTATTAAGAGTGACGCTATCATAAGTCAGCTTGTCTCTGGAACCTCCCCTATCCTGGGACCTCGTGTTAGCATTGAAGTCTCCTCCAAAGACCACCTGCCGACTTGTAAAAAGGTAGGGCTTGATGCTCATAAAGAGACACTTCCTGTCCCACTTGGACTGGGGACCATAGATGTTAATAAGACGAAGTTCTTGTCCCTTCATGAGGACCCTGAATCCCCAGGGGGAGACTCAGCACCTCCTGCAGGCTCCGCCACCTTTGGCCCTTCACCCTCAGCTCCTCCATTGGCAGGAGAGGCTCCATCCAGGGCCATGAATCGATTTGAAAGTTCGACCAGTGAGGGGTTAGTTGCACCTTCCTTGGGTACCTTAGTCAGGGCGGAAGAAGATCTTACACCTCCCTTCTTTTTACCCTTTTTCTTCTTTTTGGCGCCACACTTACGCTTCTCCTCTAGCCACACCCTATTATCCTCATCCATACTCTCATAATGGGAGGAGTCTGAGGACGTGGCACCTTCCCCTCTCTCGATCCTTCTGACCTCCTCATCCAGTACATCATCCCCTGGGGCCTCAGCGAAAGGTGCGGTCTCCAGGATAGCGCCAGAGGTCGTCCCAACAGCCCAAGACTTCCCCCACTATCTCTCCTGTTGACAGGCGCCTAGACGGCTTAGCTGGGCAGGCGTCGTTTTCCTTTCTTTCTTCCCTGGCCCCTCCATTCCTCCGCTTCTGCTAGTCCCCTCCCCAGCAGATTCAGCCTCATGGCCTACATCCGCTGAGGCTGAGCCTGCATTAGCAAAGGAAAGAGGACAACGACTGTACGGGTGACCGAGATCACCACACAGGTTACACCTAATCTGCCCTGTACAGGATGCAGCGAGATGGCCGACACCCCCACACAAGGCACACTTCTGCATGGTGCAGTTTGCGCTGAAATGTCAACAGGGTCAATACACCTGTGACACAGCTTAGGCTGCCCCCGGTAGAAGATCGGGATCCGATCCCTCCCCAGGAAGGCTGATGAAGGGATGTGGGCGACTGAGTTACCTGAACGCCTCAACTTCACCATGAAGGTCCAGGCCCCTGACCAGATACCATACGCGTCTCGATTTTTCTCTGGCACTCCCAGTACTTCTCCATAGTGATTCATCCAGGTCATGATGTCAAAGCAAGATAGTGATTCGTTACGGGTAAGAACGGTCACTTTCTTGAGTTCGCTCTGGCGGGACACTGCTTGCACAGCAAACTCGGGCTCGTTGTATCTCAGCTCATAGTTGGACCAGAAGAGCTCAAGCCCCTCTAGCCGAACAAAGCTGATATCAAACTCAGATGTACCATAGGGATGGATCAAAGCAAAGATGTCAGCCACATTGAAGTCCATCTTCAGCAGCAGCTCAACTACCCGTGCCCGAGGGGGACACACATCACTGCGCTGATCTGCAGTCTCCACAGTCAGACACAGAATAACACTTTCTGTCTGTGAGGTCCGGAGCCCTCAGCCTCAGCGACCCCTCCACACTGCCACTGGGGGAAGCTGCCACTGGGGGACGCACCACAGCACTGGATTTTGATGGTATCGCCACATCCGAGCCGCCGTGCCTGTCCAGCCTTGCGGCCGATGCCTCCCCTGCTCCCCCACTGTTACCACAAACAGAGACAGAGCCATCGCCACATCAGGTTTATCTGTAATCTCCCTGCACCTTTGCACCGGGTCCACAGCAGAACTGTGGGGGGGGGTTTGGGTAGCAGGGCTTGCACAGTGAGCTGACCCTGCGCTTTGCCTGAGGGGGTTTACAGGGAGGGGGGTAAAGATGAAACGTACCTCTTCTTGCTGCTTTGGCCTGGTCTTCTTTGCCTTCCTCCAGCTGCTCTCCCCAGCGGCTTCCACTGGGAGCTCATCACCAAAAGAAAAGTTCTCCGTGCACACTGGGGACTCAAGCAGCCGGATCTGGGCCATGAGCGCCCCTCCCTGGCTGCCGGTGTCACTGTACTCCCCCGAGCTAGGTGTTTCTGCTGGCTGTCCTGCAGGAGGCCCACTGCACGAGGCCTGCTGATCTTCCTGGAGGCCGCTAGGTGTGTCCTGCTGCTCGTCATCATCATCCTCCTCCACCTGGCTCGCAGGCTGCAACCCCATCAGCCTTTGCTCTCTGTTATCAGCCATTTCTGAAAATCTGTCGTAATTCAAAAGTTTTTCTTTAAATGGACCGCTATTATCACAAATAAAGCTTTTTCTTTCAATCAACTTAGCGATCTCAGCAGTAAGTTTTTTAATCTCTGCAAAAATCTCTGTCTTGCGCTTCTTTTGCGCTGTGTTCGCCCTGGTGCGGGCACATCGCAGCTCCTCCCGGAGCCTCCTGATTCTTAGTCGCCTCTTCGTACTCACAGAGCGGGCTCTGGACCCGGTAGGCATAGGTGTACAAAGATTCCCGGGCCCCTGCACCGCCTAGCCTCCCCCTGCATGGTCAGCCTTACCTCTGTGAGCACTCCGCTTCATAGCTCCAGCCCGGAAGGACCGCTCTCACCCGCACCGACATGGGCGTCCAGATTCTTACGGTGTTGCTTTCCATTAGACTCAGGGGGAGTAGGAGCCGCATTGCTGCGACTCCTGGTGGAACGTCTCACCCCTGAGTCCTCCATAGTGCTGGCCAGTTGCTGTCCTCTCCTGCCCCCCGCCGGCCTGGCCCGGGAAGCAGGAGCCTGGGAGTCGGCTCCCTCGCTCATCCCCAGGAACCTAGGAGAGGAGAGAGCAGGCCCTGGGTGGTAGATGGATCTCCAGGAGCTCAGGAGCACAAACACACAGCAGCTCCACACAGCCACACCCTCCTCTAAAGAGGTATCTGCCTCCAGAGCTGAACTCACTATTCTGCTGCTGGTGCAGTCACTGTGTACACACATGACATTACTTATCCTGTACTGATCCTGAGTTACATCCTGTATTATACTCCAGAGCTGCACTCACTATCTGCTGCTGGTGCAGTCACTGTGTACATACATGACATTACTTATCCTGTACTGATCCTGAGTTACATCCTGTATTATACTCCAGAGCTGCACTCACTATCTGCTGCTGGTGCTGATATACAAAGTGCCACATAGATCCCTCCGGGGCATGTACGTTTATGCAATGACCATCAGACGGACTCGCGGAGGCATACAGTAGCATAACATATTGATAGATTACTACAATTAGCTACATCACTGCTCTGTAGTGAATATTCTGCCGGATTCGTATTTATTCCCATCGGATCCACGCATGGACTCATAGTGACACCGTAGTGTACGTACGATACATCACTAGATTGACCTCCTTTAGTTACATACTGCCTGAAAGTCAGAAGAGGAAGATCCAACAAGAGGATGATAGAATACATATTATTACAAATATTAATACCCGGCTATGAGTCCCTGGCGTGGTCAGTCATCGGATCCTCACTTACATGCTCACCTAGTGATCTAGCAGCATAAATGTATAGAAGTACAGCAATAAGATACACACTCACAATATGGGTCAGTGGCAATCCGGGAGTAGCTATGCGGTACATCACTGCAGCGTCGACGCGCTTCAGGCCCATCACGAGGATATAGCACCTATTATAGCATGCACCATAGATACTCTGATGCTCCGTGTGTGTATGGAGAGCTATTCTCTCTGGAGTCATATCCCACATCCACAGGATATAGCACATATTATAGATACACATAAGATCCCTCATGTAGTATAGTCTCCCCCATCCCAAGTAATTATAACACTTTTATAAACACATAGATCCCTCCGTGTAGGTATCCCACATCCATGAGGATATGCACATATTATAGCATACACAATGGATCCTCCGTGTAGTATATCCCCCATCCATGAGGATTATAGCACATTATTATAGAACAATAATCCCCCCTCATGGTAGTATATGCCCACTCCATCGAGGATTAGCCACATATTAGATACAACAATATACCTCCGTGTAGTATATTCCGACATCCACGAGGATATAGCACATTTATAGATACACAAAGATCCCTCCCGTGTTGTATCTCCCACATCCACGAGGATATAGCACATATTAGATCCATAGATACCTCGTGTAGTATATCCCACATCCACGAGGACATATAGCACATATTATAGATTACACAATAGATCCTCCGTGTGTAATATCCACATCCATGAGGATATAGCACAATTATAGTATCACAATAGATCCCTCCATGTAGTATACCCACATCCCAAGGATATAACACATTTTATAGATACACAATAGATCCCCCTGGTAGTATATCCCACATCCATAGGATATACACATTTATAGATCACAATGGATCCCTCCTTATTATATCCCTCCCATGAGGATCTAGCACAATATATATAACACAATGATCCCTCTGTGTAGGTAAATCCAATCCATGAGGATATAGCCACATATTATAGATACACAATAGATCTCTCCTCTTCCATGTAGTCATATTCCCACATCCACAGTATACGCACATTTAGAGATACACAATAGATACCCCGTGTAGTATCTCCGACATCCCACGAGGATATAAGCATATTAAGATCACAATATATCCCCCGTGTTGTATCTCCCACATCCACGAGGATATAGCACATATTCTATATTACACAATAGATCCCTCCATTAGTATATCCCCACATCCACAAGGATATAGCACATTTAATATAGATACACATGGACCCTCCTTGTAGTATATCCCCACATCCACGAGATATAAACCATATATAGTTACACAATAGATCCCTCCGTATAGTATACTCCCACATCCTGAGGATATAGCACATATTATAAAGAGTTTAAATGAAAACCTCTCTTTCCGTGATTTTTTCTGCTTAGCATTTGGCAGTGTAGGACACTCGCAGTTATCAGCTGCACTTCAGCCCACCTATACATCTCCAGCCATGGCGGTGATGCCGCCTCATCCCAGTGTTTGTGGAATAATTACCCAGCATGCAGGTCCAGTTGTCACTTATCTAGACGTACATCGCGGGGTGGGTCAGATGTGTCACCTGTTTCCTGTTGGACGAACCCGTGCGGCCTCGCCGCTGTCCTGCGGTCTCTCTCGGAGCTCCCGCACCTGCTTCTAACTGCGGCCCAATTCGAATGGGCTTTTATCAAACTGCACAAAACAACTCAGTCTTAGCGGATTCTGGGAAATATTTTTATAGATATGTCTGTAAATTGTGAAAAAGTTAAACCCTTCAACTATGAGACCAGTGGAAATGCAGAGAATCTCCAGATGTATATATGTTTTATATATAGGGAACGATCCATTGGGGGTCAGGTTTCGACCAAGTCGACTAAAACCCGAACGTACCTCTCAAAAATATTTCCTCTGTTGTTGAGTCCAGGACGAAATCGAACCCCCGCTATTTAGGTGTTACCTCCTAATTGCCAGTCAAACTACCAGGAGCATTTGAATGTGCACTTCTGTTTCTCCCAGGAATCTGTGCCATCTCTCTGTTGCTCCTGTGGCTATGCTGTTAACATGATCGCAGTACCGATCGCAGGTGACTCCAACTCTGATTTTGGGAGGCCCGAACCCAAGATACTGTCATGGATCCGAACATGGTTCTGGTCCACCCATACAATTTATATATTCATATTTATATTCTGTCTCTTCAGCGCGCAGCCCCAAGGAGCTGCTCCACTCACTCACGCGTGCCTCGAATCTCGAACTGCCATCGCTTAGCTCCGGCTTCTGGGGAGAATCGTGCCAGTCGCTGGCTGGTTTTTGCGCATCGCACAGACTCCGACCTCCTTGTAGCTGTGCGCTGAAGAGTCTGGGGTAAAGGATCAAAGAGCACTGGTCTGTGGGTACCACTTGGTGTAGCCCTAGCTCAAGCTACCACTCACCCCCTCTTAGAAAAATTCTTGCACTATTACCCGCTGATTGAAGACTAGCAAAGATAAGGAGAATAAATGTTATCCTAACAGGACTAATTCTTACATACGTGAGTGCACCCCCACCACCGGATCGACATTAATAGGTATATCCTTAGTGAAGTTTTCCTGTTGTGAAGCTTAGAGTTCATCCAGAGAATGTTTAGGAGTGTTCATAGTTTTTTATTCAGTGCTATTATTCGTTCTTATTTTCAAAATAGAGAAGATACACAAAACATCTGACACAATCCACGTCAGACACACAATGACACCCCGGACTTCCCATCCCCGCTTGGTATCCGCGCTTCACCCCATGTTTATTTGACTCCTAATAAAGAGAAACATTTCTTCTGGTATTTATATCCTCGCTGATGTCTTATTATTAATAAAGTCAATACACTATTCAGAAGGCTGATACACACAGTCAATCTTCATTAAGTTTGCTCGCGGGTCCCCTTTATAAAACGCCACATAATTCGCTGCGATTTCTCTCTATTTTGCGGAGCAGAAAAAAAGGTAAATTGCCATGACATAATCCTCTGGTGAGAATATTCTTATGTCTGACGTGTGAATGAGGCAGGCTAATAAATAAATGATGTTGTCAGGGCTTTAAAAATATAAAAACTCTATGTATTCCTTGGTTCCCTGCAAGCTCAGTTCTGAGTTTTCTTCTTTACTTTAAGGTCATTGAAGATTGTTGCCTCTTTGTGATGGAAGGTGCGGATGTTGGAAATATTTACTATACGCCAGCAACCATAAAGAGGATGGATCAGGCAGAAAAGGAGATTATATTGGACTGATATTAGATTCAGATTTGAATGTTTTCAAGTGCAGATCTATTTCTTGTGATTTCACTAAAACTTCTACTTCTGTGTTTTGCAGTACCGCTCTTCACACCAACCATTCGTTTTCATAGAATGTAATGCAAGACGCCTCCCATAAGATCCCATCCTCCAAAGACTAATCAAATAAAAGAACAAACTTCTTATTAATAATGTCTTTCACGTATTGAATTCGATTCTGAAATCTGCTTACCAGTCCCTGGGCTAGTTTACAACAGAGTCCCATAGAAGTGAAACAAGAAAAACAGTTATATTACACACAGTGATGTCACAGTACAGGGATTTATACACACAGTGATGTCCAGTTACATTACAGGGATAATTACAACAGTGATGTCACAGTACAGGATAATACACACAGCAATGTTCACATGTACAGAGATTACCCACAGTTTTCATCAGTACCGCGATAATACGACAGTTGAT
>CM033649.1:11352253-11451190 GCA_019512145.1 Engystomops pustulosus
TGATATCACAGTACAGGGATAATACACACAGTGATGTCACAGTACAGGGATATTACACACAGTGATGTCACATTACAGGGATAATACAGACAGTGATATCACAGTATAGGGATAATACACACAGTGATGTCACAGTACAGGGATAATACAGACAGTGATGTCACAGTACAGGGATAATACACACAGTGATGTCACAGCACAGAGATAACACACAGTGATGTTGCAGTATATGGATAATACACACAGTAATGTCACAGTACAGAGATAATAGACAGTGATGTTGCAGTATATGGATAATACACACAGTGATGAATGGTATAATACATAAGGTGACATGAGCAGTATGAGTGAATACCTGATCTATATAGTAACTGATGACATTTTCTTTATTTGATTTATACAAGATGCCATATTGGTTGTCACTCAGCTTTTCTACAAGAGATAGTCTACTTTACTTTCAAGTCAATGGTTCTAAGCTGCAATTCCAGGCATAGCCACTACACACTGGATGGCACTGTGCTTGGTAGAAAGTAAAGCTGCTACATCTTTTATCTAAGCAGTGTGGTCTCTTTATGCTACAGATCTTGGACAATCCCTTGAAATCACTTTCATCTGTGAATATAACATACAAAATGATCCTAAATTGTCTGTCCCTGCTGCAGGTTTGTAGGGTAGACTGAGCACCGGCGTCCAAACACACGCACTGCCTCCCGAAAGTAATGTGCTTTCCTCCCAGAGCCCTTTATTATGGCACAGGAGCTAAGAATTGCGCGGATTAGGTAGAATATTTGGACTATTAGGAATAAATCTGGCGAGTTGAGTCACCTCCCCAATACCGGCCAATGCCAGGGAGTCATCAGTATTATCTCCTCGGCTCCCTGCCTCGCTAGATGTTCGCTCATGATTCACAATAATCTGTGTCTATGCGACAACTCCTGCTCTCGCAGCGTCATCTGTAACAGGCACAGACAGACGCGGCGTCCTCGTGTTAGAGACACCGGGTCATCGCGCAGGAAACTGAACGGGAATCATCGCTCTTTGCATAAATGTGCCAAGTTGGCAACCAAATGACCACTAAGAAAAGAACGCTGGGATGTGGATAACCTCCGGTGCCAGCAGAGAGATTTATCAATGTGCTCAGCTCACAAGCCAAGTCTCCAGCGTGATTTTACCATTAATAATACTAAAATCCAGTCCTGCGAGCGCTGGTCAGAACAAGCGCACAATTATACATACACCAGCAGATTACTTCACAGCTTATGTCTAACTTTAATTGAACACTCACTATTCTGCTGCTGGTGCAGTCACTGGGTACATACATGACATTACTTATCCTGTACTGATCCTGAGTTACATCCTCTATTAAACCCCAGAGCTGCACTCACTATTCTGCTGCTGATGCAGTCACTGTGTACATACATGACATTACTTATCCTATACTGATCCTGAGTTACATCCTCTATTAAACCCCAGAGCTGTACTCACTATTCTACTGCTAGTGCAGTCACTAGGTACATACATGACATTACTTATCTTGTAGTGATCCTGAGTTACATCCTGTATTATACTCCAGAGCTGCACTCACTATTCTGCTGCTGGTGCAGTCACTGTGTACATACATGACATTACTTATCCTGTACTGATCCTGAGTTACATCCTGTATTATACTCCAGAGCTGCACTCACTATTCTGCTGCTGGTGCAGTCACTGTGTACATACATGACATTACTTATCCTGTACTGATCCTGAGTTACATCCAGTAATATACCACAGAGCTGCACTCACTATTCTGCTGCTGGTGCATTAACTTTGGCTTATTTACTAAGAGACGCGGATCGCACTTTTGTCAGATTTTTAAAGTTTTCTGGAATTGCGCCGCTGTGGCAGGTATTTAACTGGGAATTGTGTCACATGCATTCAGATTTTGCCGCAGCTGCGCTGCTTTCATGCGACAGTAATTGAGGGCGGCCGCCGGAAGATCCGATTGATTCGGACTGAGGGCAGGATTTATCTTTCAAATTGTGTCACAAGCAATGCACTTACATGCACCAGGAAGAAGAAGGTGAACTCTGTCGGACCTGAGCGGGGAAGCGGCACATGCAGAATATCGGGCGCACGATCTTAGTGAATCGCGGCAGAGTGCATTATCGTCAGACACTCCGTACTTCATGAATTCCTCCGGACGAGTAAGTAAATGTGCCCAACTGTGTCCATATATGACAAGACATGGATGCATATACATGTATCTAATGGAAGAGATTTATTGAAAAGTGGATGACCCCTTTAATTCCTCATAGTGTATAAGAACTTTTATTGGGGATGCTCTATAATATTCAATAGTCCTGTTATCAGATGAACATGTTAAGCACATGCACTCTGCTCTTACTTTACACTTCTCATATCTGATAGAAATTCATGACAAGTCGTACAACAGCAATCTGAAGAGTAATTGAAGATTAATCCCCAATTCATCTTTGTTAGTTATCTGATCCTGATGGACTTAAGACAACATAATCTTCATAAGCTATTTGAAAAATGATAAAAAATTTAAAAGATTATTCCATTCACATTTCCCCCCCCCCCTTACAGTTTGCAGAATAATAATGAGGAGCAGATCGGCAGATAGAGGCGGAAGACATCTCACCTTCTTAAAGGACTTTTTAAAGATGTTTTATCTTAACTATCCATATTAACTATATATCTCAGGCTTGTGTACAGCTGCTCTATCCATCATCTATCTATTATTTATCTATCATTCTATCTATCTATCTATCTATCTATTATCTATCTATCATTTTATTTAGAAAAAAGAAAAGTTCGAGCAGCATAGCAATTGTTGAGAAAATAGTTAGCCAAACAAAGCTAATAGTGTGCAAAGCCGTAATGGGTCCTGGCCAGGAAAAGGACCATCCAATAAACAAATGACGAAAAGGCAGCACAAAAATAAAGTGAAAAAACGGTGGTTTAATCCATAAAAGACGACGTTTCGGCTTGTGAGCCTTTCTCAAGTGAGGTTACAAGAGCAAGTGAACATATATATACTCTATCTGTACAATACAGTGATTAATGCAAAATTCACAATAAAGTGCATAATCGACAAAGTGCAGTGCTTACTCACAGTGCATTCAAAGAATACATGATTACAATATGTTGTAGGAGTATATAAATACACAATAAATATCATAAAAGTGAAAAACTATGCAAAAACCTCTTAACAAGGTAATTAATATGTGTAAAGTGCAGGTGCTACTTAAAAACATTACCAGGACATGGGTAGGTTTACTTCCAAGCATGGGTCCATCAAACACGGTTTGTAAACAATAGTAATGCGCATGCTCGCACTATCCAGTCAAGGATGTCAATCAGTTACGCAGGCGCACAGCACTGAAAGGAAGCCTAAGCTTCCATTTGGGGTGTGGGAAACCAGCCACCCGATGTGGACATGCGCATATGCTGGAATATAATAAAGAGCACCATTTTAATTAAGGGCAACCAGCCAGTAAAGCGTGTATCAGGTAAGTATGTAATAAAGTCAGAAAACCAGCCTGATCGAAGGGTGGAGGTGTCAACCCAATAGTGGGAGACACTCCCTCACCCCCTGGAATGTACGTGGAATGATGATCCAACACTGGACAGCAACACCCACTCAATCCAGTATCACCGCAACAGGGGAATCCTAACATCATATGAATACATTTATTGAAAAAGTACCTACACGCAAAGGAATGATAACAAGAGTAAACATGATACTGTAACTGTGCCCTTGTTATAGTGCGAGTATGTACAAAGAATAAGCAAAGATAATATGTATACAACAAATGGTTTCGCCATCCCGTCCCGGACATGTATCATATGAACTTCTGCCATAAAGAGTTGAGTTCTATGAGAAAAAAAGACAAGTATAAGTCAAGGAAATATATAAAATTGTTCTGATAAATACCTCAAAATATACTGAAGAGGAATAGAGAATCAAGAAAGGAGCATATTAGTGGGGGGACAACCTTAAACATAGTATATGCGATGTATAATAAGCAAACAACATAAGATATATAGGCAAACAATGTAAGGTATATTATACCAAGTCACACATTTAATTTAAAATCTACATTGAGACCGTGAGGTTTGAGGCTTCTTAATTGTAATCCACTTCAGTTCGTTGATTTAATGAGACGTTCACGATCACAACCTCTCCTTACAAGAGGTACATGATCGATAATCCTAAATTTTAACTGTCCCTCATGTGTCCCCAATTCCCGAAATGTTTTGTACACTGGTAGTCTGTCACCCCCTTTCGTATCGTATTCGAGTTGGTTAAGTCCCGTTTTGAGATCAAGTGTGGTTTCCCCCACATACACCAACTGCAGGGACAAGAAATGAAGTAAATCACATGATCACTGTTGCAGGTGAGATCAATGTCTAATGTCGATAAGAAATCCTCTGTGTTCAAATGTTACCCTTTGATCATATGGAGAGCAATTGACACACGATAACATGGGAAACATCCCTTCTACCCGTTCCAATAACCTCTGCTGTGTGGTTGCGGTGGCTGGAGCCTACATCCGCTCTTACATTTAGCTCAAATGCTTACCACGTCTATCATCTATCATCTATTTTTATCTATCTATCAGCTATTTTATCTATCTATCAACTATCTATCTCATATCTATCTTTCTACCTATCATCTATTTAGCTATCTATCGATCTTTTTATCTATCTATCTATCTATCGATCGATCTATCTCTATCTATCTTTCTACCATCATCATTTTATCTATCTATCTATCTATCTCTCTATCTATCTATCTATCTCCTACCTATCTATATATCTATCATCATCTATTTATTTTTATCTAATCTTTTGATCTTTCTTTCTATCTATCCATCTATTATATATCTATTTATCAGTATATGCTTACAACAACGTCAATGTATTTATCCATCCATCCCATCTCTCTAGTTACTGTATCTATCTTTTCTCATTCTTTCTTTCTTCTTTCTATCTCATTCACCAACTTATGCACTGAGGGCCACATTTAGCACTTGGTTTTTCTGTTGTTTTTTGCCGCCGTTTCGTTTAGGCGCACCGTTTTCGCCATTTTTCGATTAAACGTCAAATTAATCCGCGCACAAAAAGAACACACGTTCCCTCATCTATCGTTCATTCCAATGTTTTGGGCGGCGCGCTAATGATATTCTCACTGGCGACTTTTGCATTTATGCGCAAAACGGGCGCAAAAACCTCCAGCCCGAAGGTGGCTTATCTAAAGAAGCACATGAGCCCCGTTGCAGACACTCATTTCTAGCGCTAGAGCTCAGCCATACAGCTGGCAACATATAATAGATTGCATTAGATACAACAGACAGGATCCTTGCACTCTATTATCAGTTCATCACCTTCAATCTTTACAAATAATATAACTGCAAAACAGCTCAAAGCAGAGAAGAGAACTAGTGGCACAATGTGCAGAGCTTGGCAGAGCTACATACAAGTGTCCCCCTTTAAGTACTGCACAGTGTCTCAGGGGGATACTGTGGGCAGACTTACATGGGTGCAGCAGGAAACCAGCAACTGGGGGATCCCTCTGAGACCACGGCGAGGAGGTCACTGGTGCTGCTCACACACCGGGTGCTGCTGGGAGTGTTATCGTCATTCTGGGCTGTGGGAATCAGAGAGGAGCTTGTAGCAGGATTCACTGTAACTGCCAGAAACTCTACACTTGCGGCTTGTGCTGCGCCTAACTGCCTCCTAAACTGTGTAACGTAAAGTGATTAATAAGATGCAGGAAATGACCTTTCACAGACTGGTTTGTGCTTGTGATAATTCTGGCAAACAGGCGCCGAATTAGCGCAACACTACTGTAGCGACAGACAATGCTAAAGTGGCCCTATATATCTTTTTATCCATATATCTATCTAGTTCTATCTAGCTCTATCTATCTATCTCCTAGTCTATCCATCTTATCTACTATCTATCTATCTATCGACTAGCGATCTCCTACGTTCATCTATCTATCTGTCTTGTCCTGTCTAATTTTCTTCTCCTCACATGATTTATACAGTGTCAGACTGCGCTCACATGAACCACGGACACGCTTATCTGACATCTATTCCCTTTATAATATCGCCCATGTAACATCACACAATTGATTCATTCTCCTATTCTTCCCTTCTGCAATTGTTCCAGGTCACTGTTAGGCATCACCCAGGGACGTAGTCAAATAGGTAGGGAAAAGTGAGGAGGGGTGCGGGTTAGTTAAGTTTGTATCATGGACTCAATTTCTTTCCCCCCACTATCCAGCCTTCCTTATCATCAGTGCACCTCCGCTACATGCTAAGTCCTTTTTTGAAGATCGTCCTTTATAA
This sequence comes from Engystomops pustulosus, assembly GCA_019512145.1. Classification (NCBI taxonomy): domain Eukaryota; kingdom Metazoa; phylum Chordata; class Amphibia; order Anura; family Leptodactylidae; genus Engystomops; species Engystomops pustulosus. The sequence continues at coordinate 11,358,616 of CM033649.1, forward strand.
TCAACCCAATTATCTGCGCCACATTGCGTGGGATTTGTATAAAGTCCGACACTTTCGCATTTAAAAAACTGAATCCAGGCACACGCTTGAGAATCTTATTTTATGGACAAATTATATGACTTTAATTTAATGGTAGGCAATCCAACCTTCTAATTCAAATTTGGCAAATAACTCTGCCTCCCCAGAGCGTAAAAATCTGTGTTGTTATCACTCCAGTAGAAACCAAAGTGTTATGCTGCTACAAGGGTCGTCCTGCTGGACTGAAGGTTCAATCAGGATCAATTGAAGGCAACGTTCCCTTCCCATCGGCCTACCTAATTACCCATTACCCTAAGTTGGTTGGTACAACCTGGCTGTCGCATTCCACAGAGACAAAGCAGTAGAAGTAGCGACAAAAACGGGTCAGAAGCAAGGTCAGATGCAGGTACAAAATCGGCTAGCCATTCCTGGATAGTCAGAAAACAGACAGGGGTAAGGATCGCAATAATTGAGTCCAGAGAACTGCAAAGGGGTAAAAATAAGTAAGGTTTGCTAGTCCATGGGCTAGGGCAGCACCTATAAGGGAAGAGCCAGTTTCTGTTGATTATTGTTCTGTGCATCTCTATGCAGTGGTCACAATGTATTCCATGTATGGTCGCCATGCCCACTTATCCTAAGAGTGGATAAAATCTATCTCTTCACTTGGCAGAAAACGTCAAGTTGCATTTATGTAATGCATCTCCGTGTATGGATGCCACTTACCCCCTGTAGCGCTTATCTTGGAGCACGATTCAGTTTTTTTTCCTTTGGCTAACAAGCTATCTCTCATCCTTCTGCACTATTTGCTTTTGTTTTTGCATTGAGTGCCCATTTGTATGTCCTTCCAAGGAACGTCTTCACGCGCGCTATACGGATAATACAGTTTTTTTTAATTCACCAAAGACCTACATGAGGCGTTGGTGTGCGATTGTCACAACAAATTTATATACTGAGGAATAATTATAATACGGCGGCTTGTTTTCGGTCTGTGTTTGGCACTGATAGGAGGTGAATACGCGCCAGCACGCACACTAGGACGAATACGGTTCATTACCGCTATAATCGCCGGGCTATTACACCGCTCTTATAGCACGGTATCCATCATGCTCGAAACATGGAGACGACAAGGACTCACTTACATAGATTTGGAATTCTTAAAGGGCATGTCCCCTCCAAAATGAACAAAAAAAAGTATCCCACCCACCAAAAATCAACACACCTATAAATTTGAGTGTAAAAGCGTCATAGGTTTTTTGTGTGAAGGTCCTGTTATATAAATGAGCGTTCGTTTTATACTTGTCCCGGCTTGATGGACTCGTTCGAAGGAATAGGGACTCGAACGGCTCGTTGCTCGGACGAGTATTCCCCCGCTTGAGAGTCAGATCATTTAATTAAAAAAACACATGGAAGAAAATGAGAATAGATAACACACACACATAACACATGATCAGGATCTTAAAGTGAAACAGACAGTGAAGAACATCGTGAAGAATAGATTCCAGATGTTCGGCACTCTGCTACTTTCGGAAGATCCGCGACGGCAGCAGGGAGCATCAGCAGCAGGGAACATCAAGCCGCAGGAGCATCGGTGCATCACGGAGACATCGGGCAGCACTGGGATACATCGGGCAGCACGGGGAAGACATCGGCAGCACGGGGGAGACACGGCGCACGGGCAGACATCGGGCACATGGGGCGGGGGAGAATCTGGGCCAGCACTGTGGGAGACATCGGTCAGCACTGGAACATCGGGCAGTCACGGGGCCGACCTCGGCAGCATCTGGGTGCAGACGTGCTGGGCAGCACGGGGGAGACTCGGGGCAAGCACGGGAGAACAACCATCTTGCAGCACGGGGAGACAATCCGGGCAGCACTGGTAGCGACATCGTCGGCTAGCCGGAGACATCGGCAGCACGGGGAGACTCAGTGGAAGAGAAAGTAATGATCCCTGACATCGTACACCCCCTTCTCAAGTAAGCAGATGTGCCGACATCTGTAATCTATTCTTCACTGTGTTTTTTCACTGCGTTTTTCACTTAACTGATCCTGTTTCACTGTTTTTATTCTATTCTTCCTGTTCTTCACATCTGTTACTTGTCTGGAGATAATATCCGCCGGAACATTGAAAATAATTCAGATGTTTGCAATACATCTTATCACTTATCAAAGACATTCTTTTCAATTAATACACATTTTTCTTCGAACCTGGTTCCCTTGAAAAATTGCCGGGGGGCTCCCATTGACTTCAATGGCCTCGTTATTTCGAGACGTGCCACTCCGAGCTAGCTGGAAAGTTCGTTCTCATACGCACACCGAGCATTTTAGTGCCACACTCATCCTATTTTTATACTCTTCTATATAAAATTCCTATCTGTCTCTTTTGGATTGAAACAGCTACTTACATCCTTGACAGCTCCAACAGATGTTCTTTACTGGGTTGTCTGGGATCGAAAAATAATCAAATGTTAATTATCATCCTATTGTTTGTGTGCGCGTTCCATTACCTCCCCGCTCCTGATCCCCCTAACTGCCCCACTTCCTGGTTAGCCAATCACCAAATTGAGCAAGACATGTCCCTCCCATAAATGGGCGAGCAGACTTCAGGATGTAGATTTTCATCTCTTCGCTTCTCTCGCCCCCTTTTCTTGTTCTTTTACTTGGAGAGCATAGCACAAATGTGTAGCATTTGCACCTAATGTGGAGGATCCCCAGGAAGTTCCGACGAAATATCCCTCTGCCCCTGCACTTACAACCAAGGATGACTGCTATAAATATCATTACTGGACACCAGATTTGTTCTTGTTTCTCCTCATAAAATTTAGGTTGGTTAATTTGTTCAATGCTTGTGTCAGAGAAACCAATAGGCCCATTTCCTAATTCGAACCCCTTACTCTGGTTGCTCGCTTCTTACTGAACTCCGCTCCCTTACCCTTTACTTACATTTTACTATACTTTAAACCAAAATACCTCATCTTCTATTCTGTTACCCTTGTACCTCTGCTCCTCTGTACCCTACTACATGTACTGTACTGCTCTGTTACCTATACTACATTCCTGTATGCCCTTACCTGCGAACTACATGTACTGGCCTGCCCTCTACTTCTACATGATCTGTACTGCCCTATACCTGTGAACTAAATGCTCACTGTTACTGCTCTCTACCGGTACGGCATGTCCTGTACTGTCCTCTACCGGTACTACATGGACGAGACTTTAAACGACCATACTACATGTTACTGTACTACCTCCTGGACCTGACTACATGTTATGTACGGCTCTCTACTATACCACATTCCTGTACTGCTCCCTAACTGTAACACATGTACTGTACGCCCTCTACCTGTACTACTGCCCTCTACTGCCCTCTACCTGTGACTACTGTACTGTACTGCCGCTACCTTGTACTACATGTACTGGCAGCCCCCTTACCTTTGGCTTATCTACATGTTGTACTGGACTGCTCTCTACCTGCACATGTCCCTGTATGCCCCCTAACTGTACTACATGTACTGTACGCCCTGTACCTGTACAAAAAAAAAAAAAAAAAAAAAAAAAAAAAAAAAACAAAAAAAAAAAAAAAAAAACAAAAAAATAATGGTCTATACTGCTCTCTACCTGTACTGCTGTCCCTGCCCTCTAACTGTACTACATGTCCTGTACTGCCCCCTACAGATAGATAGATAGATAGATAGATAGATAGATAGATAGATAGATAGAAGATAGGAGATAGATAGATAGATAGATATGAGATAGGTAGATAGATATGAGATTGATAGATAGATAGATAAATGACGAAAAAGGCAGCACAAAAATAGGTGAAAAAAAACGGTGGTTTAATCCATAAAAGACGACGTTTCGGCTTGTGAGCCTTTCTCAAGTGAGGTTACAAAGGCAAGTGAACATATATATACTCTATCTGTACAATACAATGATTAATACAGAATACAGAATAAAGTGCATAATCAGCAAAGTGCAGTGCTTACTCACAGTACATTCAAAAAGTGCATAATTACAGTATATTATAGGAGTATATAGATACTCAATAGGTGTTATGAAAGTGAAAAAATATACATAAACCTCTTAACAAGGTAATTAATATATATAAAGTGCAGGTGCTATTTAAAAACATTACCGGGACATGGGTAGGCATACTTCCAAGCATGGGTCCGTCAAACACGGTTTGTAAACAGTAATACTGCGCATGCTCGCACTATCAGATCGAGGATGGCAATCAGTTACGCAGGCGCACAACTTTGAAAGGAAGTCAAAGCTTCCATTAAGGGTGTGGGAAACCAGCCACCCGATGTGGACATGCGCATATGCTTGAGTACAACGAGGTGCGCCATTTTGTTTAAGGGCAACCAGCCAGTAAAGCGTGTGATAGGTAAGTATATACTAGAGTCAGAAAACCAGCCTGATCGAAGGGTAGAGGTGTAAACCCAATAATGGGAGACACTCCCTCACCCCCTGGAATGTACGTGGGATGACGATCCAGCAAATGGACGCGACACCCACACAGTCCAGTATAACCGCAACAGGGGAATCCTAGCATCACATGAATACATAGATAAAAGAGCATACCTACACGCAAAGATTTAAAAAAAGTTGGACATAATATTGTAACTGTGCCCTAATTATAGTGCGAGTATGTACAAAGAAAAAACAATAATTTCAGTACAACGAATGGTTTCGCCATCCCGTCCCGGACATGTAGCATATGAACTTCTTCCACAAGGAGTAGAGTTCTATGGGAAAAAAAGAACAAATGTAAGTAAAAGGAGTATATCGAATTATTCTAATAAATTCCTCAGAATATATACGAAGGAGGAATAAAGAATCAAGAAAGAAGCATGTTGATGGGGGGACAGCCTTGGATGAAACATATACAATGTATAGTAAACAAACAATATGAATTATGTCTAACGAATCATATTTAGATCACATTTAATTTAAAATCTACATTGAGACCGTGAGGTTTAAGGCTTTTTAGTTTATGAATCCACTTAAGTTCTTTGATCTTAAGGAGACGTTCACGATCACCACCTCTCCTCAGAGAGGGTACATGATCGATAATCCTAAATTTTAACTGTCCCTCAGTGTGTCCCAATTCCAGGAAATGTTTGGACACTGGTAAGTCTTTAACCCCCTTTCGTATCGTATATCGATGTTGGTTAAGTCTCGTTTTTAGATCAAGTGTGGTTTCCCCCACATACACCAACTGGCAGGGACAAGATAATAAGTAAATCACATGATCACTGTTGCAGGTGAGATAATGTCTAATGTCGTAAGAAATGCCTCTGTGTTCAAATGTATTACCCTTGATCATATGAGAGCAATTGACACACGATAAGCATGGGAAACATCCCTTTCTAACCGTTCCAAATAAACCTCGCTGTGTGGTGCGTTGTCTGGAGCCTACATCGGCTCTTACCATTTTATCCCTCAAATTGCTACCACGTCTATCATCTATCATCTATTTATCTATCTATCATCTATTTATCTATCTATCAACTATCTATCTCATATCTATCTTTCTACCTATCATCTATTTATCTATCTATCTATCTGTTATCTATCTATCTATCTATCTATCTATCTATCTCATATCTATCTTTCTACCTATCATCTATTTATCTATCTATCTATCTATCTATCTATCTATCTATCTATCTATCTACCTATCTATATATCTATCATCATCTATTTATTATTTATCTATCTTTGTATCTTTCTTTCTATCTATCCATCTATTATATATCTATTTATCAGTATATGCTTACAACAACTATCAATGTATTTATCCATCCATCCATCTATCTATTATTTACTGGTATCTATCTTTTCATCATTCTTTCTTTCTTTCTATCCATCCACCAACTTATGCACTGAGGGCCACATTTATCACTTGTTTTTTCTGTTGTTTTTGCGCCTTTTCGTTTAGGCGCACCGTTTTTGCGCCATTTTTGCGATTAAACGTCAAATTAGCCGCGCAGCAAAAATAACCACCTTTCCCTCATCTATCGTTCAATTCCAGATGTTTTGCTGCGCCTAATGATATTCATCACGTGCGACTTTTGCATTTAGGCGCAAAAACGGGCGCAAAAACACTCCAGCCCGAAGGTGGCGTTATCTGAGAAGAAAGCACTGAGCCCCTTTGCAGAACAGCTCATTTCTAGCAGCAGAGCTCAGCCAGACACTGGAACATATAATAGATGCATTAGATACATTACAGACAGGAGCTGCAGACTCTATTTACAGTTCATCACCTTCTATTTACAAAATATTCTGCAAAACCTGAGCTCAAAGCAAGAGAGAAGAGAACTTTGCACAAGTTTGCAGAAGCTTGCAGATACTACATACAAGTGTCCCCCTTGTAATTCTGCACAGTGTCTGAGGGGGATACTGTGCAGAATTACAGGGGTGCAGCAGGAGACCAGCACTGGGGGATCCCCTCTAGGAGAAGCCACTGCTGAGGAGGTCACTGGGTGCTGGGTGTCACACACCTGGGTGCTGCTGTGAGTGTTATCTTCATTCTGGGCTGTGGGAGAAGCAGAGAGGAGCTTGTAGCAGGATCACATGTAAGTGCCCGAATCTAACATTGCGCCTAAACTGCGCCTAAACTGCGCCTAAACTGTGTTAAAGTAAAGTGATTAATAAGAGGCAGGAAATTACCTTATCACAGATGGTTGTAGCTTGTGATAATTCTGGCAAAACAGTGCGCCAGAATTTAGGCGCAACTACTACTTTAGGCGCACAGAAGTGATAAATGTGGCCCTATATATCTTTTTATCCATATATCTATCTATCTATCTATCTATCTATCTATCTATCTCCTATCTATCATCTATCTATCTATCTATCTATCTATCTATCTATCTATCTCCTATCTATCATCTATCTATCTGTCTGTCTGTCTATTTTCCTTCCACTCACATGATTTATACAGTTTCAGTAGCTGTCACATGAAGACGGGCTTATCTGACAGCTATTCCTTTATAATTCCCCATGTACATGCACACAATTGATTCATTCTCCTTATTCTTCCCTTTCTGCATTGTTCCATGTCAACTGTTAGGGGGCTATCACCCAGGGACGTAGTCAAATAGGTAGGGAAAGTGAGGAGGGGGTGGAGGGTTGGGTAAGTTTGTATCATGGAATACATTTCTTTCCCCCCACATATGTTATCATCAAGGACCCCAGATAAGTCTTTTTTGGAAGATCTCTTATGAATGCAACCCAAATTATCTGCAGCACAGTGCGTGGGATTTGTATAAAGTCCTTACACTTTCTGCATTTAAAAACTGAGTCCAGGCACAAGTTTAGAATCTGATTTATGTTAATAATTAATGATAATTTAGGGTGAGGAATCCAACCTTTCTAATGCAAAATTTGCAAAATAACTCTGCCTCCACCTAGAGCGGAAAAATCTGTGTGTATCACTCCACTAGAAACCAAACTGTTATGCTGCTACAAGGGTGCGTCTGGATGGACTGGAAGGGCAATCAAGGACAATGAAGGCAAAGTTCCCTTCCCAGGCGGCCCTACCTAATTACCCATTACCCTAAGTGGTTGGTGACAACTGGTCGGCATTCCACAGAGAGACAAAGACAGGAGGAGTAGTCGACAAAATACGGGTCAGAAGCAAGAGGGTAGATGCAGTACAAAATCGATAGGCAAATGGATAGTCAGAAAACAGACAGGGGGTCAAGGAATCCAAAATATTGAGTCAAGAGAATCTGGCAAAGGGGTAATAATTAAGGTTTTTTCTATTCCATGGCTAGGGCCAGCAACCCATAATGAAGAGCCATTTTTTATGTTGATTATTGTTCTGTGCATGTCTACGCCGTGGTCCAAATGATTATGTATGCGCCATGCCCAATTAGTCCTAATATTGGATAAATCTATCTCTTCATTGCAGAAAACGTCAAGTTGCTTTATGATTGCCAGCTCCGTGTATGGATGCCAATTTACCCCATGTAGCTTATCTTGAGCAATATCAGTTTTTTTTCCTGGCTACAAACTATCTCTTCATTGGCACTAATTTGCTTTTGTTTGCATTTAGTGACACATTTGTATGCCTTACCAGGAACGTCTCACGCGCGGCGATACGGATAAGTAGCAGTTTTTAATTCACCAAAGACCTAAAGTGAGGCAGTTCATTGTCAACAGCAAAATTTTATATAATGAAGGAAATAAATTATATACTGCGGCTTGTTTTACTGTCTGTGTTTCACTTGATATGGAGGTGAATACAGCTGCAAGCCGCACACTAGGACAAATACAGTTCATTACCGCTATACGCCGGGCTATTACACCGCTGCGTATATCACTTTATCCTCATGCTCGAAACATGGAGAGACAAGGATACACTTACATAGATGGAAATTCTTAAAGGGCATGTCCCCTCCAAAATGAACAAAAAAAAGTACCAAAAGCAAAACATATAAATTGAAGTGTAAAAGCTTCATAGGTTTTTGTGTGAAGGTTTTTATATAGAGATGAGCGAGTATACTTGTCCGAGCTTGATGCTCGTTCGAGTATTAAGGTACTCGAAACGGCTCGTTGCTCGGACGAGTATTTCCCCCGCTTGAGATCGAGCATTTAATTAAAAAAACACAGTGAAGAACAATGATGATATTCCAAACATATTAAAAACATAGTAGGACAGGTAGTTTAACGCCGATGCATTTCAGACAACTCGTGCCCGGGGCACAAAAGGTGAGTTTTTTGGCACAAAAAATGTGCTGAAGAAAACTAACTCTGGCATCTTGATGTATACTTCAAAGTGTTTGTCTCACTCCCTGCAGGCTGCGCACACCCCTGTGGCCGGCCACGAAAATCCCCCCAACTCCCGCCGGCCGGGCCCAAATCTCTAGCGTGAAGGTGACGGATTGGGGAAAATAATTGCAAGTGCTATAGATATGAGCTAGCAATTACGATTATTTCAGGGCTTCTATACCACTGACGTGGTGCAGAAGCCATGATAACAATCCCCCACTGTTTCTTCTGCTGTGATTATTGTTGATGCATTTATCAAGTCTATTATTCATCTGCCATATTTCTACACAAGCTGCAGCTTTTTAGATTATTTTTGGAATACAGGCAGTCCCCGGGTTACATACAAGATGGGATCTGTAGGTTTGTTCTTAAGTTGAATTTGTATGTAAGTCGGAACTGTATATTTTATCATTGTAATCCCAGAAAGAACTTTTTTGGTCTCTGTGACAATTGGATTTTAAAAATGTTGGGTTATCATAAGAATCAGGATTAACAATAAAGCTTCATTACAGACACCTTTTGATTACTGTTAGAGCTGTTTATTGTAGCCTGGGACTAAAGTAAAATAAATTACCAATATCCAGTGATCCGTTTGTAACTAGGGGTCGTATGTAAGTCGAGTGTTCTTAAGTAGGGGACCGCCTGTATTTCACAGTTAAAGGAGTTTTCACATGAAGCCTGTGGATAGGGCCTAACTTGCTGATCAGTGGGGGTCTCAGTGCTGCACTCTATGATCTCCATCAGCTCCATAGAGATTAATGGAGCAGAATGGTCATGCCGTCTGCTACATTAATCTGACAGAGCGGCGGGGGGTCCGACAGACCCCTAGTTCTTGCGATTGGCAGGGCTCTCAGCACTGAGAACCCCACTGATCTGCAAGTTAGGCCCTACCCTGTGGATATGGCCTAACTTTGATTTTTGGGAAAACCACTTTAAGTTATTTTAAAACTATTATTACTACTGCGTCTGTTGTTTTCTACCATCAGTGAAAACTGACACATTGGGGCACATTTACTAAGGGTCAAAATGCTGCACTTTTGTCGGGTTTCGCAATTATTTCTGTTTTGTGCTGATTTCCCCAGGGGTTTTGGTGGATGTGATTGGATTGTGGCGCATCGGCGCCGGCTTGCATGCGACAGAAATGGGTGACGTGGCCGTCGGACAACCCGACCGATTCGGACAAGCCGCGAAATTTAAAAAGCTAATTGTGTCACAAGATCATGCACTCACATGCACAGAGGAAGTAGCATGTGAACTCCGGCGAACCTCGGGGCAGAAGCGACGGATGCAGGAACTCGGGTGCACGAGCTACGTGAATCGTGCCGGACCCGAATCCTCATCGGACAACACACCGCAGGATTGCGACAGGACCGGGTGTTTTATTTTTTTCCCCAAAATAACTTTCAAAAATATGAGACAGGCCCAGGAGTACTACAGAGCTTTGTGATCTTCATTGGTACAAATACAGCTATTTATGCTTAGAGTGCTAGAACGTTCACCAATTAATGTGTCTCTAGTAGAGATGAGCGAGTATACTCGAAACGGCTCGTTGCTCGGACGAGTATTTCCCCTGCTCAAGATCGAGCATTTAATTAAAAAAACACAGTGAAGAACAATGAAAAATAGAATAAAAACAGTGAACACAGTGAACACAGGATCACTTAAGTGAAAAACACAGTGAAAAACACAGTGAAGAATAGATTACAGATGTTCGGCACATCTGCTTACTTGTCGGAAGATACGCGCGGAAGGGTGCGAACAAAATAGTATGTGAAGAACAATATATATATATATGTGTGAAGAACACATTGAAGAACACGGTGAGCAGGACAGAGACACTGGGGAGCAGCACAGAGACACCGGAGAGCAGCACAGAGACACCGGGGAAGCGGCAGCACGGAGACATCGGGGAGCAGCACGGAGACATCGGGGAGCAGCACGGAGACATCGGGGAGCAGCACGGAGACATCGGGGAGCAGCACGGAGACATGGGGCAGCAGGGAGACATGGGGCAGAAGGGAGACATCGGCAGCACGGAGACATCGGGCAGCACGGAGACATCGGGCAGCACGGAGAGATTGGGGAGGAGAATTCAGTGGAAGAAGGCGGGCAGCCGAGGGGAGGATACTGAATATCACATCCACACATCACCACCACTTAAACCAAACAAATAAACAAGACATTCACACCCACAAATAAACATAAACTATACAGAACACACCCCACACACCTCTAAAACACCAACAACACATTTTTTGTGTTTTTGATATAACAAACCATAATAACATACATACACGCCCTAATCCCTCGCCCGCACCCTCCCCCCCCCCAGACACTGGGTCCAACATCAAAATTTGCAGTGTAAGAGTCAGACCAGGTCAAAGTCAAGTCATAAATCCCAAATCCACACCCCCTTCCACCCCCCAAACCTAACACTATGTCCCAAACCCACTATAACAATATATACACTAATTACAACATGACTTGAAGAAACATAATACAAATAAAAGCTGAACAACAAAAATACAAACCACATAAAGCCCTGCAAGCCCTACATCACACATGCCCAAAACCAAAAAAAATTACAGTGCAGCATAAGAAACCCAACAGCAGGAGAGGAGATGACAGACTAAGGGACCATAAAGGGAACCCCCTCCAAAGAAGAGAGGCCTCCCCGGCCCAGCCCCTCATACTCCAGAGAGCGCACCTTCACCAGGTCACCCACAATGTTCCTAACCACCTATCTACCAGGGAGGATTTACGCGGCCGTAGAGTCCCGTGTGGTACACTGACCACTAGGCTAACTAGAAAACGTAAGTGCAGCGGTCCCGGCCACCCGGCCTCTGAATGCTCATAGGCCCCTCCGCATAGGAGAGAGACCGGCCGACCCGGCCAATGGATGGAAGTGCCCACCCGGTTGTACACCTGTGTGTTAAGGGCCCTGAAGCAGGAAGTGGTCCATGCTCTCCAGCAGGCCACCGCACTCCTCCGGGGACAACCTTTCCTCAGAGCTTCTACACTTTAGATTGTCACCTCACACACAGCTTTCCATGGAAAGCAGCGCCAAGTCACGTCCAAAACTTCAAGGGGATCATGATGGAATTCAAAAGACCTAACCCACCCAAGATCCTGACTTGGGCAATCCCGTGGGCCAGAGGCTTCTGGAAATGGGTCAACAGAACCCCTCTTGTCAAGGATTTTCCTCGACATGGTCCTGATTTCCCACATTCCCGACCACGGCGAATCACCTTTAGAACCGGGGTGGTTAGCGTAAGCCGGAAGAGCCCAAGCGGTGGCGAAGATCCTTTCACTTGACCCCCTTTCTCACATTCCTGGAAACCATCCCCTGCAGGAGTGTACCCACGGAGAGCCATTCTTTCCAGAGGTTTGCTACATTGATCTAAGAAAGATCTTATTCACTAGGAATACCACAGGGTTAACCATAACAACCCTCCTTGTTCTCTCGTGCGGTAGTAACCTCTCTGACTAGGTTCAGCCTATTCCCCCATAAACAGTTGGAAGAACAGACGTGTAGACCCGGGTCCAGAGGGGTTTGGCAAACATGCAACACTGCCTAGATAAATCAGCAATGGGAGCAGGTAAGTTTGATCAGATTAAACCCTTTCTCTGGGGTCAAGACCACCCTTCCACGGGTCCACCTCTGAGCCGTGATCTTAAGCCTGCCATCCCAGTTTTGCATGGGGTAATCCCCCTGGCCAAATTCGATGCCAAGAACTTTGGCAGAGTCTTGGGGCCGGAAGAGTTTCCAGGAGATCAAAGCCTGGATCCCCTTTCCCAGCCAGAGACTCTCACACTGTATCCAGTTGATCTTGGACCCAGAAGCCTTGAGTAGCGTTCAACCTGACATCACCCATTGCGGCCTCCCTCTCGAGGACACAAAAAAACAGTGACATCATCGACATACGCTACCACCCTTAGAGTGGCTTCCGGTGCGCCTGGTCCATCCCGACTCCCACCAACAGCCCAAGTCAACATCCTAAGGAATGGGTCAATCGCGAACCGTATAAAAGTGGGCTCAGAGACAACCCTGGCGAACCAGACCCGACTCAAAAGAGCGGCCAATCCAACCGTTCACAAGGAGGAAATCTCTGCCTTTATACAAAACTTTCAGCCAATCGACAAAACGCCCCCGGCAGGCCTACCTCAGAAGGACAGACCAGAGGTACTTGTGGTTAACCTATAAAACGCTTTTGCTGATCAAGGACGCAAGTACCCCTCCCAGTTCCAGCCCTGCCCTGATCCACTGCCTCCGGACACAAAGCACAGCACTAAATGTACTACGGCCTGAAACAGAGCAGTGGGGTCCCCAAAAGGAGCCGGGGTGCAAACTGCACCAGCCGATTTTAAAACAGCACCTTTGCCAAAACTTTCTGTCTGCATTGAGAAGTGCTATGGGTCTCCAGTTCCAATACGAGATCGGTCCTTACCCTTGACGATGATCAGGGCCAGACCTCCTCTTGACTTCGGCAGCAGAGCGCCTGAGGAAACGACACTCATGAATACCCAGTCAAGAGGGGAACCAAGGCCGACTTTAAAGGTCTTATAAAACTCAGATGTTAAGCCATCCGGACCGGACGATTCTGAGGCGAGCCCTCAATCGCCAGGCTGACTTCCTCTTCCCATAATATTCTGTCAAAACATCAAGAGAGGGGTCTACTCCTGGCTCAGGGACAGTTTCAGCCAGGAACCCGACATCACATTCCGATCTAGATCTCCTGCCAAAGAGGTGCGAGAGTAGAAGGATCCTGACGACCTCCAGGATCCCTGATCTGGACCTTTTAAGGGATCCCGTTGTCAACCAGTCCTGTGACAACTTACCATTCAACTGTCTGCAGTTTCTTTAAGGGTCGGGCGGAGCGGCATTCCCGTATCCCTCTCAAAAACCAAAGATGCGTTGCTTACGTACGACACATCTTCAGCAAGGATTTCACTCTGGAGAGTCCCTCACGACTTATCTCAGTTCGAGACGAGATGCTCGAGTTTCTCATCCTCAGGCCCTGATTAACAGGCAGTGTACTGTCCAGGCGTCTGAGGCTCCAGAGCTGGCGGAAGAATCTCGCCACCCTTTTCTTGAACAATCTCCCACACTCTGACTGTACGATACAAAGGCAAGCAATGGTACCTGGCTCTGAAGAAAGTCCTCCAAAGGATTGTCTGTTCTCCGCTTCTTCCAGGAGAGAGAATTGAGCTTCCAGTAGCACTTCCATACGGGGGTCTTGTGATATTAGAGAAAACAAATTGAAAGTGGTCGGAGAACTCACCTCAACAAGAGAAATTGGTGAAGAAATGCTTCTCTTAAATAAAACCTGTCTATCTAGACTGCAGCGACCCCTATAATAGGGGACCCCGCGGGGCCTGGGGTGTGCGGATGTGGCATCCACCAGGCAAAGCCTCACTAGCTATGCTATTAAGAGTGACGCTATCATAAGTCAGCTTGTCTCTGGAACCTCCCCATCCTGGGACCTGGTTCGCATTGAAGTCTCCTCCAAAGAACCACCTGCCGATTTTGTACAAAAGGTAGGGCTGATGCATAAAGAGACATTCCTGTCCCATTGGACTGGGGACCATAGATGTTAATAAGACGAAGTTCTTGCCCTTCATGAGGACCCGAATCCCCAGGGGGAGACTCAGCACCTCCTGCAGGCTCCGCACCTTTGCCCTTCACCCTCAGCTCCTCCATTGGCAGGAGAGGCCTCCATCCAGGGCCATGAATCGATTTGAAAGTTCGACCAGGAGGGGTAGTTGCACCTTCCTTGGGTACCTTAGCAGGCGGGAAGAAGATCTTACAACTCCCTTCTTTTTACCCTTTTTCTTTTTTTGGCGCCCACACTACGCTTCTTCCTCCTGCCACACCCTATTATCTTCATCCATACTCTCTAATGGGAGGAGTCTGAGACGTGGCACCTTCCCCTCTCCGACTCCTTTGACCTCCTCATCCAGTACAATCATCCCCTGGGGCCTCAGCGAAAGGTGCGGTATCCAGGATAGCGCCAGAGGTCGTCCCAACAGCCCAAGACTTCCCCCATATATCTCCTGTTGACAGGGCCTAGACGGCTTAGCTGGGCAGGCGTCGTTTCCTTTCTTTCTTCCCTGGCCCCTCCATTCTCCGCTTCTGCTAGTCCCCTCCCCAGCAGATTCAGCCTCAGGCCTCCATCCGCTGAGGTGAGCCTGCATTAGCAAAGGAAAGAGGACAACGACGTAAGGGTGACGAGATCACCACACAGGTTACACTAATCTGCCTGTACAGGATGCAGCGAGATGGCCGACACCCCACACAAGGCACCTTCTGCATGGTGCAGTTTGCGCTGAAATGTCAAAAGGGTCAATACAACTGTGACAAGCTTGCTGCCCCCGTAGAAGATCGGGATCCGATCCCTCCCCAGGAAGGCTGATGAGGGATGTGGGCGACTGAGTTACCTGAACGCCTCAACTTCACCATGAAGGTCCAGGCCCCTGACAGATACCAACGGTCTCGATTTTTCTGGCACCCCAGTTACGTCTCCATAGTGATTCATCCAGGTCATGATGTCAAAGCAAGATAGTGATGTTGTACGGGTAAGAACGGTCACTTCTTGAGTTCGCTCTGGCGGGACAATCGTTGCACAGCAAAATCGGGCTCGTTGGTATCTCAGCTCATTAGTGGACCAGAAGAGCTCAAGCCCCTCATAGCCGAACAAAGCTGATATCAAACTCAGAGGTACCATAGGATGGATCAAAGCAAGATGTCGGAAGCACATTGAAGTCCATCTTCAGCAGCAGCTCAACTACCCGTGCCCGAGGGGGACAACACATCACTGCGCTGATCTGCAAGTCTCCACAGTCAGACACAGAATAACACTTTCGTGTCTGTGAGGTCCGGATGCCTCAGCCTCGCGACCCCTCCACACTGCCATGGGGAAGCTGCCACTGGGGGCAGCAACACAGCACTGGATTTTGATGGTATCGCCACATCCGAGCCGCAGTGCCTGTCCAGCCTTGCGGCCGATGCCTCCCCTGCTCCCCACTGTTACCACAAACAGAGACAGAGCCATCGCCACAATCAGGTTTATCTGTAATCTCCCTGCACCTTTGCCACCGGGTCCACAGCAGAACTGTGGGGGGGGGTTTGGGTAGCAGGGCTGCACAGTGAGCTGACCTGCGCTTGCTGAGGGGGGTTTACAGGGAGGGGGGTGGTAAGGTAAAGATGAAAGTACCTCTTCTTGCTGCTTTGGCCTGGTCTTCTTTGCCTTCCTCCAGCTGCTCTCCCAGCGGCTTCCACTGGGAGACTCATCACCAAAGAAAGTTCTCCGTGCACACATGGGGACTCAAGCAGCCGGATCTGGGCCATGAGCGCCCCTCCTGGCGGGGGTCACTGTACTCCCCGAGCTAGGTTGTTTCTGCTGGCTGTCCTGCAGGAGGCCACTGCACGAGGCCTGCTGATCTCCTGGAGGCGCTAGGTGTGTCCTGATGCTCGTCATCATCATCCTCCTCACTGGCTCGCAGGCTGCAACCCATCAGCCTTTGCTCTCTGTTATCAGCCATTTCTGAAAATCTGTCGTAATCAAAAGTTTTTCTTTTTAATGGACCGCTATTATCACATATAAAGCTTTTCTTTCAACCGCTTAGCAATCTCCGCAGTAATTTTAATCTCTGCAAAATCTCTGTTTGCGCTTCTCTGGGCTGTGTCGCCCTGGTGCGGGCACATCGCAGCTCCTCCCTGAGCATCCTGATTCTTAGTCGCTCTTCGTACTCACAAAGGGCTCTGGACCCGGCAGGCATAGGTTGTACAAAGATTCCGGGCCCCTGCACGCCTAGCCTCCCTGCATGGTCAGCCTTACCTCTGTGAGCACTCCGCTTCATAGCTCCAGCCCGGCAAGGACCGCTCTCCCGCACCGACATGGGCGTCCAGATTTACGGTTGTTGCTTTCCATTAGACTCAGGGGGAGTAGGAGCCGCATTGCTGCGGACTCCTGGTGGAACGTCTCACCCTGAGTCCTCCATAGTGCTGGCCAGTTGCTGTCTTCTGCCCCCGCCGGCCTGGCCCGGGAAGCAGGAGCCTGGGAGTCGGCTCCCTCGCTCATCCCAGGACCTAGGAGAGGGAGAGAGCAGGCCCTGGGTGGTAGATGGATCTCAGGAGCTCAGGAGCACAAACACACAGCAGCTCCACACAGCACACCTCCTCTAAAGAGGTATCTTGCCTCCAGAGTGAACTCATATTCTGCTGCTGGTGCAGTCATGTGTACACACATGACCTTACTTATCCTTATGATCCTGAGGTACATCCTGTATATACTCAGAGTGCACTCACTATCTGCTGCTGGTGCAGTAATGTGGACATAAATGACATTACTTATCATGTAGATCCTGAGTTATATCCTGTATTATACTCAGAGCTGCACTCACATGCTGCTGGTGCAGTCACTGTTACTACATGACTACTTATCCTGTACTGACCTGAGGTACATCCTGATTATACAACCAGAGCTGCACTCACTATTCTGCTGCGGGTGCGTCACTGTGTACAACATGACATTACTATCCGTATGATCCTGAGTTACATCCAGTAATATACCACAGAGCTGCACTCACTATTCTGCTGCGTGGTGCATTAACTTTGGTTTTTACTAAGAGACGCGGATCGCACTTTTGTAGATTTTTAAGTTTTCTGGAATTGCGCCGCTGTGGCAGGTAGTTAAACTGGGAATTGTGTCACATGCATTCAGATTTTGCCGCAGCTGCGCTGCTTTCAGCGACAGTAATTGAGGGCGGCCGCGGAAGATCCGATTGATTCGGACTGAGGGAAGGATTTATCTTTCAAATGTGTCAACAAGCAATGCACTTCATGCACCAGGAGAAAGAAGAAGGTGAACTCTGTCGGACCTGAGCGGGAAAGCGGAACATGCAGGATATCGGGCGCATGATCTTAGTGAACTCGAGGCAGTGCATTATCGTCAGACACTCCGTACTTCGTGAATTCCTCCGGACGAGTAAGTAAATGTGCCCAACTGTGTCCATATATGACAAGACATGGATGCATATACATGTATCTAATGGAAGAGATTTATTGAAAGTGGTGACCCTTTAATTCCTCATAGTGTATAAGAACTTTATTGGGAATGCTCTATAATATCAATAGTCCTGTATCAGAGAATGTTAAGCACATGCACTATGCTCTTCTTACACTTTCATATCTGATAGAAATTCATGACAAGTCGTACAACAGCAATCTGAAGAGTAATTGAAGATTAATCCCCCATTCATCTTTGTTAGTATTGATCTGATGGACTTAGACAACATAATCTCATAGCTATTGAAAATGATATAAAAAATTTAAAAGATTATTCCATTCACATTTCCCCCCCCTTACAGTTTGCAGAATAATAATGAGGAGCAGATCGGCATATAGAGGCGGAGACATCTCCCTTCTTAAAGGACTTTTAAAGATTTTTATCTTAAAACTTCATATTTAACTATATATCTCGGCTTGTGTACAGGCTCTACATCATATTATCTATTATTTATCTATCATTCTATCTATACTATCATCATCTATTATCTATCATTTTATTTAGAAAAAAGAAAGTTGAGCAGCATAGCAATGTGAGAAAATAGTTAGCCAAACAAAGCTAATAGGTGCAAAGCCGTCGTAAATGGGTCCTGGCCAGGAAAAGGACCATCCAATAAACAAATGACGAAAAGGAAGCACAAAAATAAAGTGAAAAACGGTGGTTTTTAATCATAAAAGACGACGTTTCGGCTTGTGAGCCTTTCTCAGTGAGGTGGTTACAAGAGCAAGTGAAACATATATATCTCTATCTGTACAATACAGTGATTAATGCAAAATTCACATAAGTGCATAATCGACAAAGTGCAGTGCTTATCACAGTTGCATCAAAGAATACATGATTACACAATGTTGTAGGAGTATATAAATACACAATAAATATCATAAAGTGAAAAACTATGCAAAACCTCTTAAAAAGGTAATAATATGTGTAAAGTGAGGTGCTACTTAAAAACATTACCAGGACATGGGTAGGATTACTCCAAGCATGGGTCCATCAAACACGGTTTTAAAACAATTAGAATGAGCATGCTCGCACTACTCCAGGTCAAGGATGTCAATCAGTTACGCAGGCGCAACAGACACTAGGAAGCCTAAGCTTCCATTTGGGGTGTGGGAAACCAGCCACCCGAGTGTGGACATGCGCATATGCTGGACATATAAAAAAGAGCACCATTTTTTAATAGGGCAACCAGCCAGTAAAGGAGTTTGTATCAGGTAAGTAGTAATAAAGTCAGAAAACCAGCCTGATCGAAGGGTGGAGGTGTCAACCAAAGTGGGAGACACTCCCTCCCACCTGGAATGTACGTGGAATGATGATCCAACACTGGACAGCAACACCCAATCATCCGAGTATCACCGCACAGGGGGAATCAACATCAATATGAATACATTTAGTGAAAAAGTACCTACACGAAGGAATTGATAACAAGAGTAAACATGATACTGTAACTGTTGGCCCTTGTTATAGTGCGGTAGTACAAAGATAAGCAAAAGATAAATGTATACAACAAATGGTTTCGCATCCCGTCCCGGACATGTATCATATGAACTTCTGCCATAAAGAGTTGAGTTTCATGAGAAAAAAAGACAAGTATAAGTCAAGGAAATATATAAATTGTTATGATAATACCTCAAAATATACTGAAGAGAATAGAGAATCAAGAAAGGAGGCATATAGTGGGGGGACACACTGAAACATAGTATATGCGATGTATAAATAAGCAAACAACATAAGATAATAGGCAAAACATGTAAGGTCTATCATACCAAATCACACATTTAATTTAAAATCTACATTGAGACCGTGAGGTTTGAGGCTTCTTAATTGTGAATCCAACTTCAGTTCTTTGATCTTAAGAGACGTTCACGAATCACCCCTCCTCAGAGAGGGTCATGATCGATAATCCTAAATTTTAATGTCCCTCAGTGTGTCCCAATCCAGGAAATGTTTGGACATGGAATCTTTAACCCCCTTTCGTATCGTTATCGATGTTGGTAAGTCTCGTTTTTAGATCAAGTGTGGTGTTCCCCACATACACCAATGGCAGGGAGGGACAAGATAATAAGTAAATCACATGATCATGTGCAGGTGAGATAAATGTCTAATGTCGTAAGAAATGCCTCTGTGGTGTCAAATGTATTACCCTTGACTCTATGAGAGCAATTGACACACGATAAGCATGGAAACATCCCTTTTCTAACCGTTCCAAATAAACCTCGCTGTGTGGTGCGTTGTCTGGAGCCTACATCGCTTACCATTTTATCCCTCAAATGCTACCACGTCGACATCTATCATATTATCTATCTACATCGTATCTGATCATCATATCGAAGCAGCACAAGTACTAAGAGCGAGCTCACAGTCTACACGATCGATCTTCTACCGACGATCTATTCATCGAGCTATCGGAGCATCGAGCGAGCCTATCTATCTTATCTATCTAATATCATTACCTACCTATAATCATACACATCTATTTTTATCTATCTTGTATCTTCATATATCCTAGTCTCTATCATGTATATCTATTTCATCAGTATATGCATTACAAACACTATCAATGTATTTATACATCCATCCATCATCTATTATTTACTTGTATCTATCTTTTCATCATTCTTTCTTTCTTTATCATCCCACCAACTAGGAATGAGGGCACATTTATCACTTGTTTTTTCTTTTGTTTTGCGCCTTTTCGTTTAGGCGCACCGTTTTTGCGCCATTTTTGCGATTTTATTAAACTGTCAAATTAGCCGCGCAAGCAAAAATAACCACACTTTCCCTATCTATCGTTCAATTCCAGATGTGTTTGCTGCAGCCTAATGATATTCATCCAGTGCGACTTTGCATTTAGGCGCAAAAACGGGCGCAAAAACACTCCAGCCCGAAGGTGGCGTTATCTGAGAAGAACAGCACTGAGCCCCTTTGCAGAACAGTCATTTCTAGCAGCAGAGCTCAGCCCGGACACTGGAACATTATAATAGAGCATTAGATACATTACAGACAGGAGCTGCAGACTCTATTTACAGTTCATCACCTTCTATTTACAAAATATTCTGCAAAACTGAGCTCAAGCAAGAGAGAAGAGAACTTTGCACAAGTTTGCAGAAGAAGCTTGCAGATACTACATACAAGTGTCCCCTTGTAATTCTGCACAAGTGTCTGAGGGGGATACTGGCAGAATTACAGGGGTGCAGAAGGAGACCAGCACTGGGGGATCCCTCTAGGAGAAGCCACTGCTGAGGAGGTCACTGGGTGCTGGGTGCACACACCTGGGTGCTGCTGTGGTGTTATCTTCATTCTGGAGCTGTGGAGAAGAGAGAGGAGCTGTAGCAGGATCCACATGTAAGTGCCCGAATCTACATTGCGCCTAAAACTGGCCTAAAATGCGCCTAAACTGGTTAAAGTAAGTGATTAATAAGAGGCAGGAAATACCTATCACAGATGGTTGTAGCTTGTGATAATTCTGCAAAACAGTGCGCAGAATTTAGGCGCAACTACTACTTTAGGCGCACAGAAGTGATAAATGTGGCCCTATATATCTTTTATCCATAGTATCATTATCTATTCTATCTATCTATCGTTCCTATCATCATCTATCTATCTATCTATCTATCTATCTACTATCTATCTCCTATCTATCATCTATTATCTGTCTGTCTGTCTATTTTCCCTTCCACTCACATGATTTTACAGTTTCAGTAGCTGTCACATGAAGACGGGCTTATTGACAGCTATTCCTTTATATTCCCCATGTACAGCACAAAATTGCATTCTCTTTCTCCCTTTCTGCATTGTTCCATGCAACTGTTAGGGGGCTATCACCAGGGGACGTGTCAAATAGGTAGGGAAAGTGAGGAGGGGGGGTGGGGGTTGGGTAAGTTTGGATCATGGAATACATTTCTTTCCCCCCACATATGTTATCATCAAGGACCCCAGATAAGTCTTTTTGGAAGATCTTTATGAATGCAACCCAAAATTATCTGCAGCACAGTGCGTGGGATTTGTATAAAGTCTTACACTTTGCATTAAAAAACTGAATCCAGGCACAGTTTAGAATCTGATTTAGTTAATAATTATGATAAGTTAGGGTGAGGAATTCAACCTTTCTAATGCAAAATTGCCAAAATAACTCTGCCTCACCTAGAGCGGAAAAATCTGTGTGTATCACTCCAGTAGAAACCAAAGGTTATGCTGCAAAGGGTGAGCTCAGGCTGGATGGAAGAATGGCACAGGGTGCATAGGACAATGAAGGCAAAGTTCCCTTCCCAGGCGGCCCTACCTAATTACCAATTACCCTAAGTGGTTGGTGACAACTGGTCGGCATCCACAGAGAGACAAAGACAGGAGGAGTAGTGACAAAATATGGGTCAGAAGCAAGAGGGTAGATGCAGTACAAAATCGATAGGCAAATGGATAGTCAGAAAACAGACAGGGGGTCAAGGAATCCAAAATATTGAAGTCAAGAGGAATCTGCAAAGGGGTAAAATAATTAAGGTTTTCTATTCCATGGGGCTAAGGCCAGCACCATAATGGAAGAGCCAGTTTATGTTGATTATTGTTCTGTGCATGTCTACGCCGTGGTCCAAATGATTATGTATGCGCCATGCCCAATTAGTCCTAATATTGGATAAATCTATCTCTTCATTGCAGAAAACGTCAAGTTGCTTTATGAATGCCAGCTCGTGTATGGATGCCAATTTACCCCATGTAGCTTATCTTGAGCAATATCAGTTTTTTTTCCGGCTACAAACTATCTCTTCATTGGCCACTAATTTGCTTTTGTTTGCATTAGGACACTTGTATGCCTTACCAGGAACGTCTCAGCGCGGCGATACGGATAAGTAGCAGTTTTTAATTCACCAAAGACACTAAGTGAGGGCAGTTCATTGTCAACAGCAAAATTTTATATAATGAAGGAAATAAATTATATCTGCGGCTTGTTTTACTGTCTGGTTTCAATTGTATGGAGGTGAATACAGCTGCAAGCCGCACCACAGGACAAAATACAGTTACCGCTATACGCCGGGCTAGTACACCGCTGCGTATATCACTTTATCCTCATGCTCGAAACATGGAGAGACAAGGATACACTTACATAGATGGAAATCTTAAAGGGCATGTCCCCTCCAAAATGAACAAAAAAAAGTACCAAAAGCAAAACATATAAATTGAAGTGTAAAAGCTTCCTGGTTTGTTGTGAAGGTTTTATATAGAGATGAGCGAGTATACTTGTCCGAGCTTGATGCTCGTCGAGTATTAAGGTACTCGAAACGGCTCGTATGCTCGGACGAGTATTTCCCAGCTTCGAGATCGAGCATTTAATTAAAAAAACACAGTGAAGAACAATGAAGAATAGAATAAAAACAGTGAACACAGGATCATTTAAGTGAAAAAGACAGTGAAGAACACAGTGAAGAATAGATTACAGATGTTCGGCACATCTGCTTACTTGTCGGAAGATACGCGCGGAACGGCAGCAGGGAGACATCAAGCAGCAGGGAGACATCAAGCAGCAGGGAGACATCGGGCAGCACGGGGGAGACATCGGGCAGCACGGGGGAGACATCGGGCAGCACGGGGGAGACATCGGGCAGCACGGGGAGACATCGGGCAGCACGGGGAGACTTCAGTGGAAGAAGAGGAGCGATCCCGGGACAGCGTATCACCCCGACAAGTAAGCAGATGTGCCGAACATCTGTAATCTATTCTTCACTGTGTTTTTCACTGCGTTTTTCACTTAAATGATCCTGTGTTCACTGTTTTTATTCTATTCTTCACTGTTCTTCACATCTGTTAACTTGTCGGGAGATAATATACGCGCGGAACAGTGAAGAATAGATTGCAGATGTTTGCATACATCTGATCACTTATCAGAAGACATTCTTTTTCAATTAAATAACACATTTTATTCCTGAACCATGGTCCCTTTGAAAAATGCTCGGGTCTCCCATTGACTTCAATGGGGCTCGTTATTCGAGACGTGCACTCGAGCATCTGGAAAAGTTCGTCTCGAATAACGAGCACCCGAGCATTTTAGTGCTCGCTCATCTCTATTTTTATACTCTTCTATATAACAATTTCTATCTGTCTCTTTTGGAGTGAAAACAGAACTTACATCCTTGACAGCTCCCAAAAGATGGTTCTTAATGGGTTGTCTGGGATCAGAAAAATAATCAAATGTTAATTATCATTCCCTATTTTTGTGTTGTTCCATTACCTCTGCTCCTGATCCCTACTGCACCCCACTTCCTGTTTAGCCAATCACCAAATGGAGCAGAGACCATGTCCTCCCAATAATGGGCGGAGCAGACTTCAGGATGTAGAGTGCAGTGGGGGAGAGTCATAGACAAATGTGTAGCATGTGCAGCCTTAATGGTGGAAGGATCCCCAGGAAGTTTCCCGACAGATATCCTTCTGCCCCTGCACTTGACCAACAAGGATGATTCTATAAATATCATTACTGGACCACCAGATTTGTTCTTGTTTATCCTCATAAAAATTTAGGTTAGGGTTAATTTGTCAATGCTTTTTCCAGAGAAAGCCAGATAGGGCATTTCCTAATTCAGAACCCTCTTTACTGGTGCTGCATCTACTGGACTGCTCACTACCCATACTACATGTACTATACTTTAAACTACCCATACTTCATGTACTGTACTGCCCTGTACCTGTACTACATGTACTGTACTGCTCTTTACCTATACTACATGTCCTGTACTGCCCTCTACCTGTACTACATGTACTGTACTGCCCTCTACCTTTACTACATGTACTGTACTGCCCTATACCTGTACTAAATGTACTGTACTGCTCTCTACCTGTACTGCATGTCCTGTACTGTCCTCTACCTGTACTACATGTACTATACTTTAAACTACCCATACTACATGTACTGTACTACCCTGTACCTGTACTACATGTACTGTACTGCTCTCTACCTATACTACATGTCCTGTACTGCTCCCTAACTGTACTACATGTACTGTACTGCCCTCTACCTGTACTACATGCACTGTACTGCCCTCTACCTGTACTACATGTACTGTACTGCCCTCTACCTGTACTACATGTACTGCACTGCCCCCTACCTGTACTACATGTACTGTACTGCTCTCTACCTGCACATGTCCTGTACTGCCCCCTAACTGTACTACATGTACTGTACTGCCCTGTACCTGTACTAAATGTACTGTACTGCTCTCTACCTGTACTGCATGTCCTGCCCTCTACCTGTACTACATGTCCTGTACTGCCCCCTAACTGTACTACATGTACTGTACTGCCCTGTACCTGTACTACATGTACTGTACTGCCCTATACCTGTACTAAATGTACTGTACTGCCCTGTACCTGTACTAAATGTACTGTACTGCTCTCTACCTGTACTGCATGTCCTGTACTGCTCTCTACCTGTACTACATGTCCTGAACTGCTCCCTAACTGTACTACATGTACTGTACTGCCCTCTACCTGTACTACATGTACTGTACTGCCCTATACCTGTACTAAATGTACTGTACTGCTCTCTAACTGTACTACATGTCCTGTACGGCCCTCTACCTGTACTACATGTCCTGTACTGCTCTCTACCTGTACTACATGTGCTGTACTGCCCCCTAACTGTACTACATGTACTGTACTGCCCTCTACCTGTACTACATGTCCTGTACTGCCCTATACCTGTACTAAATGTCCTGTGCTGCCCTATACCTGTACTAAATGTCCTGTACTACCCTCTACCTGTACTACATGTACTGTACTGCGCTCTACCTATACGACATGTCCTGTACTGCCCTCTACCTGTACTACTTGTCCTGCACTACCCTCTACCTGTACTACATGTACTGTACTGCTCTCTACCTGTACTACATGTACTTTAATACTCTCTACCTGTACTACATGTACTATACTGCCCTCTACCTGTACTACATGTACTGTACTGCCCTCTACCTGTACTACATGTACTGTACTGCTCTCTACCTGTACTACATGCACTGTACTGACCTCTACCTGTACTAAATGTACTGTACTACTCTCTACATGTACTACATGTCCTGTACTGCCCTCTACCTGTACTACATGTTCTCTCTGTGTTGCTTGTGCTGCTCTTCAGGCTTCCTTGTCAAGCCACTTTATTTTACTGTATGGTTACACTATACTGCATGTACTATAGTCAGAAGAAGTTTCCCTTCCACACACAAAGTGATTCGCCAGCTGTTTACAACTCTTTCTAACTTTTAAATATACACTGTGAGTGTGTTATCTGCCGTATTAAACAACTTGGAGAGGGCAGCACGGGATTACGTATTGTAGGAACATTTTTAAAGTATTTTTTCGTGGAAAATATTCTTGAAGACCTTGGAATCGATCTTTGCTTTGGCTTAATTTTCAATGACACGTAATTTATGTTAAAGTAGCTCGGCTTCGTGCTGATCGGTGCATCCAAATCCATCTTGAAATATTTTTAAGTGCCAAAAAGCTGCATTTTCAAGATCCATTCAGATTTGGGGTTTTAAATATGACTTGGACGAGGCCGGGAGCTTAGCAGCTGTATTGTCTGGCTGCTAATTAAACAACAAATAACATAATAAGTGAGGATCCCGCCAACAAACTCCTGATTTCCTCCTGATGTCTTTGAGAGATGCTGGCTGGGGCTGTCCATCGCCTGTTATCCCATTGTGTAAAGCCAGCTGCCCGAGCAGGACTGCCAAGGAATGGGGAGATGGGTTTAGCGGTTTAGAAGTTAGCAGGCCAGGTAGAAAAAGTACATCAGCTATGAAATAAAGGCAACTTTACTAGAACGATGCTACCCATGGCTCTCCTGCCAACAGCTGCTCATGCTTAAGCAAAGCTGTAATTTTTGTACACCACGGGGGTCTGAATACAGAGAAAAAAGCAATTGGGGTTGTTTTTTCCCTCATTCCCTTGTTTTCGGTCAATGAGCTCATGTTTCGGTAATGTACATTCATAGTGCCAAATAGTGTTCTCTTCTTGGATGACTTTCCACTTTGGACCATAGCTGAAGACATTTGTCCCCAGTGAGCAGACATGGGTTTGGGGACATGGCCTAGGTGCAAGCTGGAGTTCATTAAAGACCAAAGAAGTTTGGTAAGGTTGAGAACAAAGCTTCCTGGTCAAGGTTTTATCTCCTCACTGTCCAGGACATTTTTGATGGCACTAGCTTTGAACCTTGCATATTGCTTAGATAAAGTATAAGTATTTCAGGTTCACAAGTTTGTAGAGCTGAAGTTAAACAATTATTGCTTTCATGTTGTTTCTAGAGCCTATTGGGAACTTGGTAGTGAGCCTTAGTATGCTGCCCAATTTCCAGGATAGGGTCTTTAACCAAGTGGCCAGCCATCGATTAAACAGACAACCATATTTGGTCTGCGTTTGACTAGGTTTCCTTGCCCCCACCAGATACAATTATTCTTGTGCCTACCTGTCATCAACCATACCTAGGAAAAGACTTTTGTTTTCCTCTACTGGACTTGTGCAATCTTTACTTACACGGTCCTGTCACGATCCCCTATCCGGACAGTCCAACGAAGATGAAGTCCGGCGCGATTCACCAACATTGTACGGCCGAGATCCTGCATCTGTCGCTTCCCCGCTGAGGTCTGCCGGAGTTCACCTTCTTCTTCCTGGTGCTTGTAAGTGCGTGTCTTGCGACACAATTTACGATGTTAAATCCTGCGCATTGTCCGAATCTGTTGGATCGTCCGACAGCCCCCCCCCCACCGATTTGTGTCACATGAAAGCCAGCGCCAATGCGCGAAAATCCAATTGCGTGCGCCAAAAAACCCCTGATAAATGTGCCGCTAATCGGAAATTTGACGGGAAACACGACGAAAGTGCACTCCGCGGATCCTTCTTAAATGAGTCCCACTGTGTCATTTTCACAGTGGCTTTGAGGGGCACACGGAGGTTTGCCGCTTTTTACATGTTTTTAATGCATACCAATTAAATTCTTTGATTTTATCTGTTATGATTGTATGACACTGGCCTGGTTGTTTTTGTTTGGTATATGTATATTCCAGTGTACCTACCACATCCATATAGTTATTGGTGAGATGCAACTATCAGTTATGGATTAATGAATTGGCGCATGAACTAAAAGGTTTAGAACCCTCTAGACTTGCTTTTAGCTGCTTTCTTTTTGCGCCACAAATTTCATCACAAAATGAGTTGGAAAAGTAGAAGCACCAGATTGGATTCACAAGCAGCGCCAAGATTTTGTGCCCCAAAATAGTTGAGAGTGTTGGATAACACCAATATTATGGCACCGACGCTTCATAAATTCAGGTGTAATAGGCGTAGAAAAGGGGGGGGGGACGCTGCCAGTTTTTCGTTTGAAAGGCCATAATAAATTACCCCCATTGTCTTCGGCCAACCATAGTGGAGTGGAAAGTATCCTATTAGATCACCTGTTTTGGCAACCGTGTAGCAGTTCAGTTTTAAGGTGTTGTCAATCTCCTTATAGCGGAGGTCGTCTTTATGTAGAGATCCTTTAAGACTTCTTCTCCAAGTGGTGTCATGTCTAACATCCTGAGACCTACTAACACTAACCAGTCCCATGACACTTGGGGGGGGATAGATCATTTGCCACAATTTGCATATCTTTAGTAATGGCTGCTTGTTATTTACACTGACAACTTTACAATGTACCAAAGTGTCGCATCTGCAGTGTTGTCCCTTGGAAATATATAATACAATAATTCCAAAAATGTGCAGGGTTTGCCCACTATTTGAAATAAGCCCCCCCACACTAAATCAAGCTGATCCATTTATTACAAATGTATCTTTAATTTGTGGGTGTAGCGGACGCCAGACGTGTAACAAAGACTACAGAGCAAATAATAAATGAGGAGTCTATCTGCGAGACACTTTATAGCCGCTAATACAACAGATGGTCCAAACTTCCAGAGTTCTGTATTTTCACAGATTTCATTCCAGACAGCTGATACGACCAAGAAAAATTTTGGAGTTAAATAACGACAGAATGTCCATGAAAATACAATGGAGGTAAATAATGCCAGGACTAAACAATGTCAATGCAAGGTTATCAACAAAGATGGAAGAGATTTGCGAGCAGCTGTCAAATGTGGTAAATTATAAGTGATTAATTCTCATATCAATATCTCACCGTCTCTAAATATGCATGAAAAGGATACCGAAGGGAAAGAAATGGCAAAATGAGCGCGGAAAAGCTGCTTTCTATAATGTTTGCATGTTAGGACTATGCACATAGGAGCAGAACGGCACCATAGACCCTCTGCCTATGATGTCCTCTACGCCTCCATTTTATATGGTGGCCATACTGAATTTGACCGAAGAAAATGGTGACATCCACCAAAGTCTCTGTCCATCTCCAACTGGTAGAATCAAGTGATCTTCCATGTCTTGCTTGAAGACTGTGGTTCTACTCTTACTTGGCTCTCACTTTTGTGTTCATGATCCTTACCTCATCTTCTGGATGACCTTAACCTTATCAATGTTCAGAACTGCTCCAAGAGGAGCACTATGGAACGTCTCATGGCTAGTAACACACATGTGTTTTGCTCTGCAGAGAGCTTTATATACAACTTGCTACATCTAAGAGCTGAAGGTGTGTCTCATCTGTAGTTGGAGTGACAGAGGACCAAACCAATCAGCTTTTGGGATGGCGTTCAGTATCTCCATTAATACCCACTCCTCAATCCATTCAGTGCTGGTTGGACTTGTCTCCTGGCCTTTGTAGTTGTACATTTTCAATTAGGCTTGGTTTTCTGACCCTTGCTTTGACCTCTGTAACTATTCTATTTGCCTCACAATTCTGTACCATGTTGCCATCTTGGTTTTGACTCTAATAGCCTGACCTCGCTTTTGTCTGTCTCTTTGACGTTGTGTTCTGTGCAAATACTCAAAGAAGGGATTCTTGTCTGGTCGTCACCTGGAGGTTAGGACACTGTGGGCAAATAAGTGGTGGATACCTCGGTGCCATCTTGGTTTTGAACCTATTATTCTGACCTCACATTTCTCTCTTTGTTCATCTGTTCTTTGCACATACTTAGTGAAGGGACTCACATCCAGTCGTCACCTGCGGTTAGCACAATGTGGACAAGCAGGTAGGGACAGAGGTTGTGAGAAGTGTGGGGTTTGCATTTCTTCACTAGATCATTCCACCCTCAACTATGTTCACATTCTACTCTTGAACCCATGGAATCTTCTAACTTTATCCTTCAGCCTCTTTTCCTGGTTATGTCTCTTAGCTGTGTTTTTATATTTCTGGATATCACTTGAGCCAAAACACCATTCTAGTTCTATTCTTGACTCTGACTCTTGGCTGTCGTCTGACTTTGCTCCAGTCTTCTCCATCGGCCTGTATCATCTTGCCCATTTACTGGTTACGGCCATTGCTTCATATACCAATCACAAACACTATGCTAATTAGGCTCTCTTCTATTAGATGGTTGGCCCTGTGCTCAAGACACAAAACCTAGCTCTGCGAACCAGACCATAGTGATTAAAGTTTTGACCTTAATTGTTTTGAAACGATGGAGGCTACAAGTACAGTAGAGAAGTATCTACTAAAGCATTCAAAAATTTGGGGTCGGTAAAAGTAGCATGAGACCCTCTTCAAGGGCAAATAACAGACTACTGACCCCACACCCTAGTCATGCAAGGATCAAACTAATTGTGACTCCCCACCTCTAGTGACAATTATTACAAAATATTGATATTTGCTTTCATATGCCACAATAGTAAGCTATTTGACCTGGAATCACTGATTATATAGGAACATTTTTTTTACAATCCATTGCCGTACAGAATTTGTATGGTGGTACATGGGGTATCTATGGTTCAGTACAGTAGTAGTCACAGAACCAAGATGTGTTCACTTTCTAATGTTATATCCACTTTTCAGTTAGAAACATTAGTTATCTTTTATTGCAGATTGTTGTGGGTGTGCTCTCTGACCTGTGTAGAGGTCAGTGGGAGGGAAGAGGGAGGGGCAACCGCCCTTATTACCTAATTTCCAATCTATTATCCTGCGTCTTTAGCCACGTTTTAATATCAAATTTATTAATTATTTTTCCAATAATTGGATAATCATTGGCCCCGCCTCCAGCGTGTACACAGCACTAGCTGAAAAGTTTAAGAATGTGCTAACTTATTCTGACTGATT
Organism: Engystomops pustulosus; assembly: GCA_019512145.1. Classification (NCBI taxonomy): domain Eukaryota; kingdom Metazoa; phylum Chordata; class Amphibia; order Anura; family Leptodactylidae; genus Engystomops; species Engystomops pustulosus. Next base: position 11,389,651 of record CM033649.1, read on the forward strand.
ATTTGGCTGGAGTAAATTTTCTCCCCTCCCAAGATGATTAAGGAGGGCCATAGAATAGGTCATTATGGGACTGTTACTTGGGACTCCTATGAACCAGCTCATTCTGACTATCTAGTTGCAACTAGACTGTGAAATATAGAGTTATATATTACAATTGTAGATGGACTTGTTGTGCTTTTTAGCTCTATATTACATCAATTCAGAGAATACGGTTTTGAGTCTAGCACCATTCCTTGTATAGTGGCCACCTCCAAAACTGCAGCTCAGCTCCTGCTTACTAGAGTGCTGAGATGCAGTAACACAGCTCGGCCACTATGCACAGAAAGGAACTACCTAGAATGAGCTGATCGATGAGTATCCCTTAGAATTAGGCCAACCAGAACTGCTAATAAGAACCTACGGTAAGTCAAGCATATCATTCATTTTGGAAAATTCCTTTAACAAAAAAAATTATTTTATTCCCATTAATTTTTTTTTTCTTAAAAAACTTCACCGATTTGATATCACAAGCTAAAATACCAGTTAGTCATTGCGTTCTCGTTTTGCTTCTAATGATCACTTTAATTGGTGGCATCAAAAGGTTCCTGACTGCATAAGACAGGGATATATGCAGATTATTAATTTTTAGTACAAATGATTTATGGAATAAATGTGCTCTCTAATGATTAGCCACTTGTTTTCCTCGAGTGTAAAATGTTCAAGTTCATTATGGATTACTTTGAAATACACTTCTTAGAAGCACAAGTATCTCGAGCAGATAGAAGAACACTTCACACTTGCAGCCGGCTTACTAATTAACCGTAAATGGCGAGTTTGTAGAACACAGGTATTTCAGGATTCCCAGAATTATGTGTAATCCGTATATTCAAGGTGTGAAGATATTACAGAAATATCCAGAACTGTCCCATCACAAAGATTAGACATTGTGATTGACCTACATCACCCCAAAGAAGTAGTGGATTATAATATAGGTGGTTAGGGAAGTCGCCCCAGGCCCAAGCCTTCTAGGGGGCCCATGGACACCCAAACCACCCACCAAATTTTACACTGACAAGGATCTTCACCCATGAAATCCTTGTATATCTGTTCCTGCTCTCAATACACATGCACACAAGAGCCATTTTAGGACCTTTGAAGGTCCTCCAAAGGTGCTGAAACTGCAGATTGAAAGCAGCAGAAGAGATGAATCCTCTATTCCCTAAGAAGCTGATCCTAGTACCAGATGTAGGAAGTGATTCCAGACTTGTAGGGGATGTAATATTCATACAGCCCAGAGCCCATGGCAGTCCTACTCCTCCCCTGTCCCAAAGCAGACAGGCCTTTCCTATTTCTGATAGTCATCATAGTTTTATGCAAATGAGCACCCCTGTTGGTGCACTAGTTTTGATTCCCTTTACCCCACCTAGCATTTCCCCCTTACAAAAGAAATCCTCAAGATTTGTGAAAAAAGAAAACTGGTGCTCCGGAAATCTAAGCCACACCCCTGGGACACTGAGATGCTGACTTGCATAAATCTAAAACATGTAGTATTTCTAAAATTACATGACCACAAAAAAGTGTAAACTGAGTTCGGTTTTGTCCTTGGAGTTCTGTGTTATTATACCTTTGTGTGTGCGGTTAGTAGCAGCAGGACTGTGAAATACCAGTGATTGGAGTAGTTCAATGCCTTAAGCTAAGAGCACAGCAGTGTCAGGACACCCACCAGTGCACCTGGAGAACCAAAAATCCTGGAAAACAAATTAATTTTTCACAGTTCTGCTGTTACTAACAATGATATAATTGCACAGCATTGTAGAGTTGCTACAGTCAGCTCTGTGTATGCTTTCAGTTTCAGACAGGCTTCATATTTAGATTTATATTCAATTGCGGCTTCTCCAATTGCACTGATGAAGTAACTTAAAGGGGTTGTCCGAGAATTATGGAAAAAACATAAAGGTGGCCAGTAGGGGGCTGCATAAAAAAATAAAGATGTACTTTCCTTCCGACACCCTCCGGGTATTCACGCGCTGCTGTCGCCCCGGTCCGCGCGCCATGTAAGTTATTTTTACTATTTTTCAGACCCCCTAGGTTACTATAACCCTAGGTTGCCTGATTGATCCTACCATATACTGCCATACTACAGTATGGCAGTATATGGGGATTTTACTGATCATACAGATGCCCCCAGTTATATACAGCCGCCCAGATGAGTATCCAGCACCCCCAGCTATATCATATTCCGGTCCCCCATGTTGGTATATAGCACAAAATTAACAGACACCCCCTCAGTTACAGTTATAGCTACAATATGAAGCCCCTATATTACTATTCCCCTCCATTGCACACAGCCCGAAACGTATATTATATCCAGCCCTATATACAAATGCTCTCCAAATGAATAATACACAGAGGCTCTCGATATATCTGGCTGCATCGGGGCAACATCGGAGCTATCTGACACCGGTGTGCGAAGGTCATTGGCCCCCAAAGACCCCCAAAGAGTCTAAATGAATTTCCATATGGCAAGTCTCTTTGTATTCTTTATTCTATGATTGTGTTTGGCATGTCTGGAATTAGTTGCTTCTTTTGAGTAGTGCTGGTTCAAATTTTGTTGGTTTTAGCCCCTCCTCTCAGCTCTGAGATCACAGCAGGGTTAAGACCTCCTCCCCCATATGATATATGTCTTTCACAGTTCTGCTGCTACTACCAATAGACACAAAAATCTGATAACACAGATCTAAAGACCCAATACCAAACACTGTCTGCAGAGTTGTATGGTCAAATCTGCTGACAGGTTCCCTTTAATGAATGCTCAGTTTTTTTTCTGATTCTCATGCCTTTTATGTAACATTTAGATGTTTTTTGGTTGGTAATTTTTTTTCTTTCTCATTTTCAAGGACAGCGGATTCTGGTAACTGAACGTCTATTGTTCCAAACATTTCATCCCGAACTTGTTTTTGTAAGTCGCTTTTGTCGTATTTTTCTGCTAAAGCGGCTGAAGATTACATCTGTTTAGAAAATATGTTGACCTTGATTTTAGAAGAAACCCTTTTTTTGCAGATACTAATGTGTCTGATATATTTCTCCAAAGAACTGAAATCGGTGTGAGAAAGAGGAAAAGCGCTGGGAAAACGAACGCAGGAGAAGTCTATGGTCTGCGAGTAGATGGATCAGCCAAATGCAGAGGCAGCGCTGGGGGTAGACTGGCATCTGGATCCAGTACCAACCCATTCATGTGTGTGGGGGGGGGGGGGATTAAAAGGGGTTGTCTTATACTATATAATCTCTTTAATGTAAGCATTGAAATGGCATAGGATAATACACAAATTCTGCCATCAAAATCAATCATAATAAACCAAGGACATTACTCATAGATCCAGGCACCGGGACTGTGGTAATCTTCTTATATTTCTTATCCATGGCCTCCTTCCTTCTAAAATCAACTTTTAAATTATGCTAATGAGCCAGAAGTGCTATGGGGGATGTTACCAGAGCACCACCCTACAGTAGCTTCACAGGATGTTACACTGTAAAACCCCTTTTCCTTGAGGAAGTCACCACGGCGTGGCGATACGTGTGGGGTCTGTGTCTCTCCCTCCTATTTTGCCCTCACCTTGTACTAGATCCACTTCACATACCATGCATTGATTTTTATGGGGGTAGTATATGGCAATGCGCACTTGGGCTGAACTCCATTCCTCTCTTTACCTACTTTGCACCATATGTCCTTGTTTTAGGTCTAGGATTTTGATTCATTGCTTAAAGTTTACTTTGGCTCGCACTTTATAGGAGGGATTTTGGGCTTTGTCCTGAGATTGCCTGCACGTTCACTACCCGGACCTGCGCGATCCCTGATCCGGAATGTCCGCCGGAGTGCACTGTGCCGCAATTCAAGAAGATTGTGTGCTCCATATCCTGCATGTGTCGCTTCCCCGCTCAGGTCCGCTGGAGTTCACCTTCTTCCTCCCGCTGCATGTAAGTGCATTGGATGCGACACAAATTTAAATGTTTAATCCCGTGCTTAGTCCAATTCCGTCTGATCGTCCGACAGCCCGCCCCCCAATTTGAGTCGCATTAAAGCCGGCGTGATTGTGATCACGTTTGACACAATGCCCTTTTAAATATCTGTCCCGGCAGCGTGATCCCCGAAAAGTCTGAAAACCCGATGGAAATGCATCAGCGGGACCCTTAGTAAATAAGCCCCTATGTGGTTTTAAGTGTTTTTATGTGTCTTTTCACGTACCCTTGTATAGACGATATTATTAATAAAGATTACTGGTTTTGATTACCTTTTTGGTCTCTTTTATACGCTTCCACCTTTTCATCTTTTTCTTGCATATTGTTTTCTGTTCCTGTACAGTGTAACAGTCTGTGAAGCCAGAGCACATAGGGCTCCCCAGAGCCCTTCTGGCAGAAATATAAGAAGATTACCACAATCACAGTGTCTGGACATATGAGTAAGTGTCCCCAGTTTATCATGAGGGATTTTGATTGTAGATTGAGTGCAAGTATAACAACTGATTCAAACTCTCGGGGGAGAGGTGGAGACAGACAAGAGAAGAGCTGGACAATTGTACAATGTGCAGTCCTGTCTATCTTAATATTGTACTAAGTAGAGTCAGGCCTTCACATACACTTAGGAGTGTGTTCACTATTACGAGACTGCTGCCAGTTATAGTCCTACATCTCAGTTTCTTCACCTCCAGATAATTGTCTGCAGGGTTTATCATCTCCAATCATTCTCCCTGCCCCTACATGTTTTGACGTTTTTTTAATCTGGCTCATCAGGGGTCGGTAGGGCCTAGTATCAGATTAGCAGTGTCATCAGCCCAGCTGACAATAAAGCTATTTAAAGAGCATGCTCCACCCCCCCTCAGAACAAGCTTCCCTAGACCACCAATCACAAGACATGACAGCATTCTAGTGGGCGGGAACACTCCCTCCAGTACTTTGTGTCTGTATGGGAGGGATGGTGGGCAGAGATTGCATTCGGATGATGATTGAATGAAATCTCCGTCCACCATCCCACCATCGGGTGATGATTGAATGCAATCTCCGCCCACCATCCCACCATCGGGTGATGATTGAATGCAATCTCCGCCCACCATCCCACCATCGGGTGATGATTGAATGCAATCTCCGCCCACCATCCCACCATTGGATTGTGATTGAATGCAATCTCCGCCCACCATCCCACCATCGGGTGATGATTGAATGAAATCTCCGCCCACCATCCCACCATTGGATTGTGATTGAATGCAATCTCCGCCCACCATTGGATGATGATTGAATGCAATCTCCGCCCACTATCGGATGATGATTGAATGCAATCTCTTTAGTGGTTACCAGAACAATGTCTATAAAGACATAAACCCTGCAGACAATTATCTGGAGGTGAAGAAACTGAGATGTAGGACTATATTTGGCAGCAGTCTTGTAATAGTGAACACACTCCTAAGGGTGCAGTCACACGTCACATTTAACGCATGTGTTTAAAAACGCACTGCAACAGCTGAAGAGAGATTTGTTTAATTAAACAGCTGTTAACACGTGCGTTTAACACACATGTTAACAATATGTTAACAAATGAGTATGTTAACATAGCGTTAACATGTCGGTTAACAATGCGTTGACAGTTGAGTTTTGTAAACACAAGTGTTAACAGCTGTTTAATTAGGCAAATTTCTCTGCAGCTGTTGCAGAGCGTTTTTAAACACATGCGTTAAACGTAAAATATTCAAGGAGGTAATGCTGTCTGGGGATGAAATTATCAGTGATAAGTCATGGCCTGAAGAATTGTGACATCAAATCCGGTTTGTGATGCAGCAGAGATGTCACCTTTACATTGCTTAATGCCACTTCTGCTATTACTCTAGTCACTTGGGGAGATTTATCATCAAGTTTCTGAGGTTAAACTGTTCTAGTTTTCCACAGAAACCAATCAGAGCTCAGCTTTAATTTTATAAACAGCTGTGGGGAAATGAAAGCTGAACCATGATTGGTTGCCATGGGGAACTAGTACAGTTCTGCTCTAAGAGACGTTTGATAAATCTCCCCCAACCTTCTAGTATGTGAGACAATGATATCTATGTCATGTGGTACAAATGGGTAACTATAAAGGGGCACATAATTAGCAAAAAAAGTTTGCTAATAATGTCTTAGACCAGGTTTTGAGCTGAAATGTTCACCCCATGCTTTCCAAAATCAACTTATTAACCACCATATACAGGAGCCATTGTCTGCTGCTACTGCTGTTGGAGTTGGCAGCTGAGCCGGGATTGGTTGCTATTCTGCCACAGGTCATTAATATGAGCTCTGAGCTTTGATAGGTTACTATAGGCAATGAGTATAATACAGCTTAGGTGTGAGGTAAGATGTGAAGTAATATGAGGTAATATGATAACCACCATATACAGGAGCTAATGTCAGCTGCGGCAATAAGTAACCAATAATAGCTCGGCTTATATTTTGCCACAGGTTATTAATATGAGCTCTGAGCTTTGATAGGTTACTATAGGCAAGGAGTATAATACAGCTTAGGCTGCGTTCACACGTTGCATTGTGTTTGCGTTAACACATGCGTTTTCAAGTGCATCGCAACAGCTGAGAAGAGTAGATTTGCCTAATTACATTGTTGTTAACATTGACAGAGTGACAGAAAGACAGACATGGAGAGTGAGTGACAGAGAGACAGACAGGGAGAGTGAGTGACAGAGACACAGACGGGGAGTATGAGTGAGTGGCAGAGAGACAGATGGGATATTGAAACATACAGGGATACAGACAGGGAGAGTGAGTGGCAGAGACAGACAGGGAGAGTGAGTGACAGAGAGACAGACAGGGAGAGTGAGTGATGGAGAGACAGACATGGAGAGTGACTGACGGAGAGACAGACACGGAGAGTAACTGAGAGACAGAGAGACAGCCAGTGAGTGTGAGTTAGAGACAGACGGAGAAAGTGAGTGACAGAGAGACAGGCGGGGAGAGTGAGTGAAAGAGAGGCAGGCAGGGAGAGTGAGTGACTGAGTGAGAGACAGGCAGGGAGAGTGAATGAGTGACATAGAGACAGCCAGTGAATGTGAGTGAGAGACAGACAGGGAGAGTAACTGAGAGACAGGCAGGGAGAGTGAGTGACAGACAGGAAGAGATAGATGCATAGATAGATATATAAAATTTTTTCGTTAACCAATTCTATTTTGTCATAGCTAAGAGCAGTTATTTACTATCCCGGGCAACGCCGATATCTACAGCTAGTACTGTATATTCTTTTTTTAGTACTTTTTTGTATCTATGAGCCACCCAGCTCCTTGTTACCTATAATAGATTGATGATGGGCAGAATATGTGTCGGAGCCCTCTTGCTTCGCTCTACATCTCAAGAGACTTTTTATGTAACAAAACGCATTGGTGCCTGGTATAATCAACACTAAGCAGTCGCCTCTTACAAAAGATTTGTATTTTTCCTCTAAAAACGCGGTAAACACAGGAAGTGAGAGAATTGCTGTCTCAACAATGGCTGAATGGAGCGACCTGGCCGGTTTATTTGTACATTGTACTCGGGGTCTTGTGGGCTGCGGAGAGGTGAATGTTAGTGGGAGTGGAACATAAGATATTATTCAGGCCTAAATGAAAGGAAAACAATAGATTGTGAGTGTAGTTATTATGGCTGGGCTCGTCTCCGGAGGGAAGTGTCATGCTTGGATTGAATACATAACCAGGGGTCAGCCGGAGCCGAGTCTCCCATGTTTTACTATCCTTGCCAATTACATGTTCACATCCTTCATATGGTTATTTGTGTAAGGGCCGAATCCCGGCTTGTCATCCTCGCACTCATTTCAACATGAAAATTGTGGGTTGCGGCAGGAGATTAATCACAATCGTATAACACAACGGGGGGGGGGGGGGGGGGGGGCACAAACTTATATCGCAGATGGACTCTTATTTGTAGGATAAATATAGATACATTCAGATATCCATGTAAAATAGTGGAACGTACATTTATCACAATGATTTATTGGGTCTCCGACAAGTAAATGTTTACAAAATTAATTATTAATCCGGTAATGGACATTCCATATACTCAGGACTGATGATGTCATCGGGCAAGTATTTACTCAGAAAACATGTACATTATAACGGGCTCTGCATGTGAACAGAGTAAAATGTTGGTTTATTTATTACATTTTTTACATTTTTATTACAATTTTTTACGTTTTATATGCTCCGCCTCCCCGGCTCCCACACACACACTGCGGCTAATGGTGAATTCTTAGTGATCACAACTTATCACCGATCCATAAGGCTTCCACCTGACTGATATTTTTTAATGCTGGCATTTATTTCTACCATGTCCATAAGACAGTTTTTTTTTTAATTGGTTCTCAACTACTGAATTAAAAGGTTCACTAAGCTGCCCCCAATTGAGTTCTTGCTGTCTATTCTTCCTTTCCTGAATAAATTTCCAGAAAGTGTCCTACACATCCACACCATAGGACTGTGGCAATAAGTTATTGGCCACCTAACACTTCTGCTCACAAGAATTGGGCTCCGCTTTCTCCCCCTTCGAATGGAGAGCCCCCCAGATATGTATGCATCCAATGCATTCAATCTCGATGGCACTGATAAAAGTAGCCAAGTGCAATGTTATCTCTGCCAGTCCCAAAGACATTAAATGAAGCAGTGACTATCTTTCTATTAAGACAAAGAAATCCTCAGTCTGGATCTCCAGTGTTTTGGGGGTATCCAGCAATCAGACTCTACTTACCTAAATAATAAACAAAAATGAAACCTAAAAAATTATAAAATCACTAGTAGAGGGAGATCAGGAGCACACTCCACACTGTATATCCTTGTAACTCAAGTATGCAGTAAGCTATTTAGCTCCCTCTAGTGGTGGCGACAGGCAGACAATTTTATATGTCAATGTGGGGCCTCTGTAACTACTATACAGATACATCAAGGAATAATAAAGTGTAAATGTTGGACCTGAAGAGAGATTACATGTGACCCCAGGTAGTGCAGGATACGATCATCACTAATTACTGGGTCAGCTCCAAGTTTCAGTGGGCCCTTGGGCGGCAGAACCTCAGTTGGCCCCTTTGCAGTGAACTCACATGTTGGTATTAAAAATGTAGAAACTAAAACAGTCTCCTGTTCCCTAAAATATTCCCTAGTTTATCATCCTAAACAGCCCCCTCATGGTTATTTTATATATTGCCCCCTCATGGTTATTTTATATAAAGCCCCCCACATGGATTAATTAGATACAGCCCCTGCACCTCCATGGATTCTTTATGTACAGCCTTATGTGGGCCCCCCAGCAGCTCTTGGCCCTGAGACTTGCCCAGGTATGCCCAGTGCTGGTGCCAGCCCTGACTACTTGACACTTTCTGTTACAATGACTGAATAGAGCTGAGGATAATAATAATTATAAATCTTTATTTTTCAATAGCGCCATCATATTCGGTGGGGATGTACAGATCTTGAGGGACATATCATATACAAACAAAATAAGACATTACAGAGTAACAACATAGTCATATTAAACAATAGGAGGGCCCTGGTCACAAGAGCTGACAATTTATGAATGAGAACATGAATATTATAGTAGGCAGAGGAGATTACTGATTTTTTTGTGCTATACCCGTGTTTCCTGGAGCAGACCCCCTCCCATATAGTAACTTGCGTGTGGTGGACTATTATATGATAGCCAGAGCTTGTATATTATATATCCTCAGTCTCCCCTCCTTGGCGAGCAGAGCAATGTTTATACTGGGAGGCGGAAGGAAGCGGCTGATAATAATCACTATACATATGTTACTTTTATATCCCCATTGAATGTAATTCCAGCAGGTTTCGCTTCTTTTCAGTCTTCATAAAGGACATTAAATCTAAACTGCTGCTCCTTTCCATATGTTCTGTGTATGGTACCCAAATGTGCTGAGTGAAAGAGATATGACTGGCACCGTTCCCGATTCACACTCTGGGCAGGAACAGTTGCTGTGGGGGTGTTTAATAACTGGGCTTTTGAAGAGAAACTTCCTCACGTTTGTTGAAATAATAGTTGGGATGAGAGTCCAATCAGAGCCGCCTTTCATGCACACAAAACGTGGCATATGGCAGGCAAAGCGGTGATATAAATCAAAGATCTCATACGTTGTACCATCCAGATCAAACAGCAAAACGCGCCGTGAACCTTCCATAATTTATTGTCTGCGGGGTCGGGTCTCTGAGACCCCTGGAGTCGCGCTCCCCCCAAACCTTCCAAGATGTGCAGATTCTAAGTGACACCTTAGACGTAACGTGATTGATCCCGGAGAAGACGGCACGGAACGTAATTGGGATTAGAACGTTTTCTTCGGAATCTTACAGAAGTTTATAAAGAAAAATTGAAACAAAGGAAATCTTCCGCCTTCGGTCCGTTCTGTAGACGGAGGGTGTTTAGTCGTTGGAGGTGACACATAGCGAGGAAATAAAGATGCAAATGTTACGGAGGGAGCGGCGGCGTTCGGGGAACGCTCTTATTCTGTTTATTTGAAGTGAAATTAAACGCGCTGGCAGCTAAATAGAAAAGGCGTCGATGGGAAACAGCCATGGAACACTTAATGCAAATCATGTTCTCCTTGTAACACGACATATTAGCATAAACTCTCTAAGCCGGGTTCTGGTACTGAGGGGGAGTACATGATACTCAAGGGTTTGTGCAATTTGGCGCTTCAGAAGACCTCGCAGGGCAAAGGAAGATGATGATTGTGACTTACCTGCCTCTGTGCCATCACTAGAGATATCCTCAGAGGCTACAGACCCTCACTACATCCACCTCAGCTGCTGCAGAACATCATAAGACACATCCAAGCTGCTGCAGAACATCATGATCTACATGAAAACTATTGCACAATATCATAATATACACCCAAGCTGCTGCAGAATATCAAAAGACACATCCAAGCTGCTGCAGAACATCATGATCTACATGAAACTATTGCACAATATCATAATATACATCCAAGCTGCTGCAGAACATCATAAGACACATCCAAGCTGCTGCAGAACATCATGATCTACATGAAAACTATGGCACAATATCATAATATACACCCAAGCTGCTGCAGAACATCAAAAGACACATCCATGATCTATATAAAAACTGCCGTAGAACATCATAGTTCACACCTGAGCTATTGTAAAACTTTAAAATAGACAACTCAGCAGCCGCAGGACATCATAAAACACTCCTCGGTTGCATATAACACACTTTGCCTGATGAAGAACATCTTACTACTTGGCTGTTGTAAAACCTCACAATAAACATCTCAGATGCTGCAGAAAATCATAATACACACCTCAGATGTTGCAGAACCTCATACTACACACCTGACCCGCTGCAACACATCATATCCCCCCTGTGAGCTGCTGTAGAACATCATTTTATACACGTCAGCTGCTGCAGAACATCATAATACACAACTTAGCTACTGAAAAACATCATAATATCCAAGTCAGCTGCTGCAGAACATCACGATACATACCTGAGCTACTGCAGATCATCATTCAGACATCCAGTGCTGCAGAACATCCTTATATCCAGCAAAGCTGCTCTAAAATAATAAACTACTCAACTCAGCTGTAACAGAACATTATGTAACACACTGGGGGTCATTTACTAAGGGCCCGAATCGCGTTTTTTAAGGCGATTTACCCGAATTTTTCCATTTTGCGTCGATTTTCCCTGAATTGCCCCGGGTTCTACTTACTACTTGACTCAGCTGCTCTAGAACATCACACTAAACACATCTGCTGCTCTAGAACAACACACTAAACACCTCTGCTGCTCTAGAACAACACACTAAACACCTCTGCTGCTCTAGAACAACACACTAAACAGAACATCAGACTACACACCTCTGCTGCAAAACCTCACAATGAACACCTCCGCTGCTCTGGAACATCACAATAAACATCTCAGATGCTGCAGAACATCATAATACACACCTCAGATGCTGCAGAACATCATAATACACACCTCAGATGCTGCAGAACATCATAATACACACCTCAGATGCTGCAGAACATCATAATACACACCTCAAATGATGCAGAATATCACAATACACACCTGTGATTCTGTGGAACATCATCATACTAAACACCTCAGCTGCTGCAGAACATCATATACACCTCAGATACTTACCAGACAACCCAGGGGGTGAATAGTAGTGTGAAAAGTTCCAACTCCCTGATCCAGTGTCATGGCCCTTGTTCTGTGTGTGTGTAGTCATGGCTGGACCAGGCCTGAGGATCCCGTGACTTTTACTACTAATTCCTGGCCTCAGCAGTCATAGGAGTAAGACCAGTCACATAAAGCAGTGACATTGAGGCCAGTAATTGGGTATGATGGTCATGGAATCCTCCATATTTCCGGTTTGGCTTGGATGGGAAACAGAGCAGGAATGGTGCCTCTAGAATACGGAGACATTGAGGGTTGAGGATTTGTCATATTTTTTTTTAAATTTTTATTTGCCTCCTCCTTTTATTGCTGCAAATCAATCATATTCCAACCTCAAGAATTCACAATGAAGATAGCAAAAGCATTACAAAATCGGATTCCAAAATGGGATAGTCAAAGGTAGCAAGAGCCACAATCAGAAAACCTGAATTAAAAGCAGTATAATAAAAGTATAACAAAGACAAAGCAAAGTTACAGTATAACCAGCAAGGGGTTATGTACATGGCCAGATATATAAAGGAGTTCCTGGATGCCATCCCCAACAGCTGACTGGACAGGTCATCCACTGCTCAAGTTAACCATTAGCTGGACAGAGCTGAGTTGCAGAAGAACCCGGTGTGGTTCAATCCATTCCAATACAGCCGCACCTAAGCCACAGTTTACACAAAAAAACACAGAGGAAAATTAATGCATTCTGAGCCGGATTCTGCAGACAGAAGACAATGGGGCAGATTTACTTACCTGGTCCATTCGCGATCCAGCGGCACGTTCTCTGCGTAGGATTCGGGTCCGGCCGGGATTCACTAAGGTAGTTCTCCCGATGTCCACCAGGTGTCGCTGCTCCACTGAAGTTCACCGTCCTCTGCTGGGTGCAGGTAAGCGCGTGTCAAGCAACACTTTTTTTTTTTTAAATGCAGCGTTTTTTCCGAATCTGTCGGGTTTTTTTTTACGGTCACGCCCCCCGATTTCCTTTGTGTGCATGCCGGCGCCGATGCACCACAATCCGATCGCGTGCCCCGAAACCCTGGGGCAATTCAGGGAAAATCAGCGCAATTCGGAAATATTCGGATAACCCGTTGGAAAAACGCGAATCGGGCCCTTAGTAAATGGCCCCCAATGATGTTACAAAGCTAATAAACTTGACCTGCCGCAGCGGGGGGGAGCCTCTCTTGTAGAGGGAAGGGTGGACCCTTGCCCTACGGGTCTAAGATAGACAGGTGTCTACGCAATTACCTGAAGACAAACTATAGACTTCAGCTGCACCTCTAGTTTTATATATTCATGTGAATGCTTATTCCACAAGATACTTTCTTCTTTCTGACCACTAAAATGCATCAAAAACTGATTAATCTAATGCAAAGTTTACATTAAGCATATGCAAAACTATTCTGTCCGTAATAATGACACATTATTCATAGAGGTATATGGCTAATAGTGATAATGTATGTTAATAAAATGGGGAGTCTTGTATAGCTTAATAAACTGGTCACTGCTGAAAAATATTCATAGCAAAAATATGTATGAGACGCGTTTCACAGAAGCAAAATTAGTGCGTCCGATGTAGGAAAACTTTGCCAAAGTTATTCAGAAGTGGAGTAACATGAAACAGATTGTACCGTTTTGGGCTGAGTTTAGCCCACACTGTCATTCAGTACATAGATAAGATGCCATAGTTTTGCCACATTGGGGCACATTTACTTACCCGCTCTGAAGAAAGCACACTTCATAGGGTCAGTCAGACAGACAGGAACTTCTCAAATACCAACAATTGCCCTTTTCAGGGCACTTAAGTAAGTATAAGTGGCTGCTATGATTAAGGTCAGGTGTAATTCTGAATTAATTGCCCTTCTTAGTGCACTTTGAAGCACTGCATTATGCTACTGATAGGCTGCTATAGTGCAAGGCCTGTACAATTAGCATTTAAGATACAGAAATATCTTAAAAGTACAATCTCAGTATAGTTTGCAGTTCCAGCATCATTTAGCAAAATCTTAAAGGGACAGACAGTATGGTTTTCAGATCCAGTATCATACGAAAAAAATGGCGCTGTTTCAGTATAGTTTGCAGATATAGCATCATCTAGCAAGATCTTAAAGGAGCAGACTCAGTTTAGTTTGCAGATCCTGTATCACACAACAAAAAGGGAGCAGTCTCAGTATAGTTTGCAATTCCAGCACAATGTTATAGGTGCGGTCTTAGTATAAATTGCAGTACCAGAAAAATCTTAAAGGGCATTATCAATATCAGACTCAACTTTGCTCTCTGTTAATGAATCAGCCTATGCCCTTGGCACAGTATAATAAAATATATTAGATTACAGGTGGTCCCCTAATTAAGGACACCCGACTTAGAGACTAGTTAAAGACGGACCCCTCTGTCCCCTGTGACCTCTGGTGAGTCCTGGATGTTACTATAGTCCCAGACTGCAATAATCAGCTTGTTAAGGTGGTCTGTAATGAAGCTTTATTGATAATCCTTGGACCTATTACAGCACAAAAATTGTGAAACTCCAATTGTCACTGGGTCAAAAAAAAATTTGTCTAGAACTACAATTATAAAATATACAGTTTCGACTTACATACAAATTCAACTTAAGAACAAACCTATGGACCCTATCTTGTAAGTACCCCGGGAACTGCCTGTATATACTTTCTATTTTATATGTCAGGTGCCTACCATAGGAATTTGTAAAAGGTGATTCCTTCAGGAAACCTCCATATTGTGGGGTTTAAGGATGGAGAGTATATATCCTATTAGACTTTAGCACTGGTTAAACCCTTAGTTAAATTTGGGACCTGGTTGGTGCCCATTGTCACATCAAATCTGTTTAAATGAAACCTACCATTTGATGTGATGCATTATGAAGCAAACATACCTTGAGAATGCTGTAGCTACACTGATGCAGGATCACATCTTCGTTAATGCCTGATCTGAGTGGTTTTGCTGAAAAAACAATTATAACATTCAGGACTTTGGTAAAGCTGGGTCAGACTGGCTGCCTACATAAACACATTACACAAGGAGCTTGTTATTACACATGTAGCTTAGTCAAGACATGACTAATCAACCTGAGCTGGATCACTCATATACAGCAGCTGGGGGACGGTGCAGCAATTGATTATTCTGCCTTCAGGCATGACCCAGGGATTACATCATCCTCTCCTGCAGAGAAAAACTCATGTGCTAGGAGAAGCGCTGAACCAACCATAGAAGCCACAGAGATTCATTATCATAATGTTATATCTTTTCCAATGAAAATTAAGCAACTTTTCCAACAAAATGGAGCAGATTTACTTACCCAGTCCATTCGTGATCCAGCGGCGCGTTCTCTGCGGTGGATTCGTGTCTTCCGGCGATTCACTAAGGCAGTTCCTCCAACGTCCACCAGGTGTCGCTGCTGCGCTAAAGTCCACCGAGGTCCGCTGGAGTTCACGATCCTATTCCTGGTGAAGGTAAGTGTGTGTCCAGCGACACTTTTTTTTTAAAAAATGTGGCGGTTTCTCCGAATCCGTCGGGTTTCCGTTCGGCCACGTCCCCCATTTCCATCGCGTGCATGCCTGCGCCGATGCGCCACAATCCGATCGCACGCGCCCAAAACCCGGGGCAATTCAGGAAAAATCGGTGCAAATCGGAAATATTCGGGTAAGACGTTGGGAAAACGCAAATCGGGCCCTTAGTAAATGACCTCCAATGTTTCCAATCATGCCCCAAATTTCCATGAGCAGAAAACGATAATTTTAGCACATTATTTGTGTGAATGCATCTTGTGTCATTGTGTCGGCTGAATTACCTTGACAGCTGGAAATCGCTTTCCCTCCCGATCTATTGGTGACTTTACTTGTTCTCCCTAAGTGTTTGAAGGTATGGAAAAACTTACATAAAAAAGCCTAAGAAGTTTCTTAAAGTCATTTCTTTCTTCCTTATTCCCTATGCATATGAAGTTGAAAACATGAATATATTTAGTGAAAATAACTTCAGATAATAGTCTACAGATATTCTCATTAACAGCTAACGCGCGTTTTTTTGCTCCACAAACAAGGGAAAAAAATGAGATGAAAAGGGAAATATTGTACAATATTCAAATATTCATCTAAAAAAAATTATAATAAAGCGCAATTTGCAGACAGTGGAATGTGACAATGTATGCAGAACCTCGCAATAACGACTCGCATAATCCTCGTCCTCAGATTGGATATTTACATAATAAACCAACTTATCTTCTGCTATTTTTACAAAATATTTTCTTGCTCTGCTCTAGAGAATTAAATCTGCCGGGGCGACACATGGAAATGAGACGTAACGCGCCCTAGATGCAGCCATTTCCCTAGACTCAATCAATATCAATATCGTCCTGATCCTCGTATGGTGTCTCCTCCACCAGGACATGGCATGTATACCAGGGTAAGCAAAAAAATTATTGGGAAAAGTCTAATCTGTTTCTATGTGGATGAGTTTGCAGTGTATTAAAGGGGTTGTCCAGTCTCAATAAGATGGCTAATTGGCTGATTAGTGATTGGACCTCTATAGACCACAGGAACATGATAAGAACTGTTGTACCCCAAATGAATAGAGAAGACAGTCACGTAAGAGTCTTGCTACTCTATACAGGATTGGCTTCAGGTTTCAGTAGGCCCCTGGGTGACAGAGCCTCAGTGGGCCCCTTTGCAGTGACTCCTTTTTCTCTAAAATGTTCCCTAGTTTATCAGATCAAATAGCCCCCCTCATGGGTATTTTCTGTAAAGTCCCTTTCACCCCCTATGGATTCAATAGATACAGCCCCCTCACCCCCATGGATTCCTTACATACAGCCTTATGTGAGCCCCCCAGCAGCTCTGGGCCCAGTCACTTGCCCAGGTATGCCTAGTGCTGGCGCCGGCCCTGGCTCTATTCATTGTTAACCTTTCCATTTCTTTTTGGTACAATTGGGGTACAACAGAAGGTCCCAGAAGGACACGGATTGGTTGAACCAGATTGCTTGACCCCTCAGAACCTCCAGTCGGGCTTATCAACCGAGGACCGGAAAAATGGACATGACATGGGAACCGGTAGCCAGAGCAAAGTGAATATGTTTTTTTTTTGCCACTTGTGTTCCCAAGGGGGTTTTCCTTAATTCCTAGATAACCATTTACCACTGTGTTCTGTTCATTTTTAATATATACTTAATTTCCTCAATCTTTCCTCAAACTGGAAAACTGGAAAGTTCTTGGTGCATTATCCCTATGCATTCCGGTTCTCTTCATTGGGTCCTTCCAGGAGTTTCCTGTCACCTGATATGCAAGTCATACACTATATACTCAGCCACATACTAAGACATAATGTATAATCTATGTTCTTGAAAGCTTCTTATTACTTATAAGTGATCTGCTTTACAATCCCTATAAACACCTGTATTCAGCCTGGCATCCTACATATTTCCTCAGCGTCTCCCATAATAATGCGGCAGCGAATATATTTTTTACCCATTGCGATAAATTGCCCCTATCCCTTGAGATAACTCAGAAGCTGCAGGAACATAAAGGAGATGATGCTGTGTATATAGATATTGCTCTTAGTGCATTGGGGACTCCATCGGCTTCTGTTGGAATACATTAGCTTCTCATATATATTTTTCCAGCTACATATGTATTATACCTGTCAATTTTCTGGTGAGTTTCTCCCTTTGTGTAACTTTTACAAAATCCGAACCCTCAGATTATTTGCCATAGGGGTTCCGAGATTTAAAGGATTGTGCAATTGGCTCCGCTAAGTCCTGGCTTGTAATAATGAGGCAGCAGATGGGGTCTCTTATAGAAAGAGGTTACTTTATTTGCTGGACACAACGGCGCTCCTTTCACTTGATTCGGCAGCGCGCCGCATTCTCACAATCACAGGAATAACGAGTAGAACAATTTCTAAGAGGCGAAGAGGCAAAAAAAAAAAAAATTCTGGCATATTCAGCAAATGTTCGTGTATCTTCCAGCCGCTCTCTCACAAAGCCAAAATACCCTTATCACAATGACAAATGTAAAACACAGCATGGAGGCTGCCTGCTTTGTCTGCCAGCCCATTTCACGATATTACATACTGCTAGTGGATAAATTGTATTCTTTCCATTTTACCTCACCTGACACCAACAACCACCTCTTTGAATCTGTTTCTGGAAGATTTGCTGCCGAAATGACAAACGCTGGTGGTATCATTTCACTGGAGAAGAAGCTCCGCAATGTGTATTTCCCAATAAGTACAACTTGGTATTTGACTCAAATTGCGGCTTCCACCCAAGATCCGGTCATTTTGCGATTCAGAGTGTCGATTTTATTTTCAGGTGCAATGTTCTATAATTGGTCACATTTTTTGGTCCATTTACATTTTTTTTTTAAATTTATTGGTGATGATTTTATTTTGGGTTCTTATTAATTTCATTAAAAGCATCAGAGCTTTATCTTCTTCCAATACAAAGGTTCATAATTCCTGCATGAAGTTTGAGACCAGAGATATAGAGATGACAGGTTTTATTCATCCTTAGAGGGACATTCGACTTGAGCTTCCTTCTAGTATTGCAAGTGCTAGATCCTTCTATCTATCTATCATCTATCTATATATCTCATATCTATCTATCATCTATTTATCTATCTATCTATCTATCTATTTATTATCTATCTATCATCTATCTATCTATTATATATTATCTATCTATCTATCATCTATCTATCTATCTATCTCCTATCTATCTATCTATCTATCTGTCATCTATCTTTTATATATCTTTCTATCTATCATCTATCTATCTATCTATCTATCTATCTTTCTATCATCTATCTATCTATCTATATATCTGTCATCTATTATCTATCTATCTATCTATCTATCAATTTATTATCTATTATCTATCTATCTATCTATCTATCTATCTATTTATTATCTATCTATCATCTATCTCATATCTATCTATTTATCTATCTATCTATCTCCTATCTATCTATCTATCTATCTGTCATCTATCTATCTATCTATTATCTATCTATCTATCTATCATCTATCTGTCTATGTATCTATCTATCTATCTATCTAGTATCTATCTATCTTTCTATCATCTATCTATCTATTATCTATCTATCTATCATCTATCTATCTGTCATTTATCTATCTATCTATCTATCTATTATCTATCTGTCATCTATTTATCTATCTATCTATCTATTGTGGGGAATTGCTCTGGTAGTTGACAGGTAGCAGTGCAGGAAGCAGTGACACACGCAGGTTTAAAAGTCCAACGTAAGTGTTTATTCACACTTGCAAAACAGAACACAAATTCAGCCTTGGCTTAGGCACATGCAAAAACATTATAAAAGTAATTCCTGCCCGGCTAGGCGCTGTCTAATACATTTTGAGGACCCTAGCTATCCGGGTACCAGGCTGCCTGGCACACGCTCTTGGCCAGCAGCAAGACAGGAGGCTCTCAGTTACCTTTGCTGTCAGAATGCAATCTCGCTTTCAGCTCTCCAGGTAGTGCCTCTCCTACTGCTTCTGGCCTGTAGATTAAATCAAGCCCTAACGAGGCCTGCACCTGTGGGCAATTCACAAACCCAGGACCGAAGCCCGGGTGGAGTAGGAGTCCCACTACCAGCCTACCCCTACTCCATAATAAGCAGGCCCAGTACGGACATTACAAATGTGTCTGTGTTAGCTAGGCCAACACAGACAAAACAGACTATTCCTGCTTATCATGTCTGCATTAACCCTTGGGTTACTGCAGACAAACCCAGGGCTTTTACCACACACCCTTCATCTGCCTGTAGGACAGATAGCGGTTTTCCCACACAATACCTCTTACTTTCTCACATAATCTATCTATCTATTATCTATCTATCATCTATCTATCTATCTATCTATCTATCTATCTATCTATCTATCTATCTTTCTATCTATCTCATATCTATCTATCTATCTATCTATTATCTATCTATCTATCATCTATCTTTTATTAGTAGATTTGTCTCTGTTTTGCAACTTTTTTGAGTGAAAGCGAAAGTCCCAGCACTTAGTGTTTTGAGTGTCTGCGCCTTATCTGACATAATGAGCGGCTGCTATACAGATGTTTGCTCGGCATCTATCACTATTTAGCACCTTAAAGGCGTAAAAAAAGTTGCAAAAACTCACCTGCTCTGAGCAGATGCACTTGAAAAAAACCTTCCTTTTCATTACTGGATAATAAGGTCTACATTTCCAAAATTACAAATTAACTGAATGCAACATGAAAAAATACTTTAGGACAGTTTTAAAATGTGAAATTGTATAATCTCACCGTGATGGTCTCAAGTAAGGACTTTATCATTTTCTATGGGATCATCTCTGGGAGTGATTATTGTCTTATTGTACAGATCTGAGAATATTATCAGACTCCATTTCCTGTACATTATAATAAAAAAGGCAAAGACTTGGAGCAAAAAATTTTTTTAAAAATATCTGTAACTTTTAGCCCCTGCAGTTACAGCACAATGTGATCCGGACATTGTACAAGCTGAGACGTGATGTGCAGAGATGAAGCCCTGAACGTCCTGTCACCTTTTCTCAATGATTGGTCACCAATGAGATCTACTTTGTAGGGAAATAATTTGGCACAAAATTAGGCGCAAATTAATCGGACATGCAACAATTCCAAAACGCATTTACTAAGGCAAAACTGGATCCATCATAAATTATAAGCCAAAAAAAAAGAACAAACCAGGCACAAAATTGGCGAACCTGAGACTCACTATGATTAATGTCCCCCAAAAACCCCTCTCATAGTTCCTTACAATGATTAGGTAGGTTACTATCACACAGTGATATATAAAGACCTCATAGCTCTGCCTCCCTGACTGTATACTTATAAATAAAGGAGGTAGCCTTAGACCACGTTCACACATGGAGTTTGTGTTCCGTTTTGCGTTTCAAAACATACCGACTCCTGCTGCTGCAATCATCTATTGAAGTAAATTATGCGTTTACATCAAGGTTTACTATATAAAATGTAAACAAAATCTTACTTCAATAGGTGATCGAAGCAAGAGTCTGGACGATGCGTTTTGAAACGCAAATAGAACGCAAGTACTATATGTGAACGCTGCCTAAGAAGTCAATGCAATGCAGCCCAATTTTTAAGACACTTGTTTTGCTCCCCCCCTCCGACCATATGGATTTCCTCTATAATGGTTCCTCTATGTCAATAAGTTAATTAATTAAACGATAATCGATCATTTATCTATCTGTGAATACTCTGAGAAGTAGAATGTGGATGAAGATTCATGTTGAAGACATCAATATCTCATTGACCCCCATCTACGGAGCGAGTCTATTAGATAGAGGCATTTGCCTACAGATGTCTTAATTCAAAGGTCAACAGGTTAATATGAGATTCTCCCGATCCCGATAACAATCAGTGGTAAGTGCTCTGAACTGAACATATCTATCTACTGGCCTCCCTCATTCCAATGTTAGAAGGAAATGACGCCTTACACCAGTGAAAATTAGACTTGTATTCAGGCGAATATATATACTGTATATACTATACGCCTAATTTTACCACAAAATACTGGGAAAACTTATTGACTCGAGTATAAGCCTAGGGGAGGAAATGTATTGGTCACAGCCACCCAAGTAATAATATGTCACATGCAGCCTCCCTCAGTAATATAATGCCCAGCAGCCTCCCCCTAGTAACAAAATGCCCAGCAGCCTCCCCCAATAACAAAATGTCCAGCAGACGCCCACAGTACTGTAATTCCCAGCAGCCTCCCCCAATAACGAAATGCCCAGCAGCCAACCACAGCAATGAAATGCCCAGCAGCTTCCACCAGTAATGTAATGCCCACCAGGCTCCCCCAGTAATGTAATGTCCATGCAACCTCCCCCAGTAATGAAATGCCCAGCACCCTCCCCCAGTAAAGTAATGTCCATGTAGCCACCCTCAGTAATATAATGCCCATGCAGCAACCCCCCCAGTAATGAAATGCCCAATGCATCACCGCCCCTAGTAATGAAATGCCCAGTAGCTTCCACCAGTAATGCCCAGCAGCCTCCTCCAGTAATGTAATGTCCACCAGCCTTCCCCAGTGATATAATGCCCAGCAGCCTCCCACAGTAATGTAATGCCCAGCAGCCTTCCCCAGTAATATAATGCCCAGCAGCCTCCCACAGTAATGTAATGCCCAGCAGCCTTCCCCAGTAATATAATGCACAGCAGCCTCCCCATTAATCAAATGCCCCATGCAGTTTCCCACAGTAAATAAATTCCCTACAGCAGCCTCGCCCAGTAATTAAATTCCCCCCGCCCCCTCCCGGCTGATAATGAAATGCCCCAAGGAGCCGCTAGTTGTATAGAGAAAAAAATAAACTTACATACTTACCTTCCGATGCTCCCCACGGCTCCTCTACCTTCTCAAAGGTGGAAAGATGGATCATGCACTCTGCCCTCACACACTATGATGCGGGTGTGTCGCCGCTGATGATGTCAGAGTGTGCGTGCGGGCAGAGCACATAGTCGCCTATCTGCCTGCTCTACATGTGAAGAGGAGAAGGAAGAGGTCCGACTGAGCACCGGAACGCCCCTTTCAGTGCTGATTTTTGTCGGGTATAGTGCAGCTGTGACACAAATGTTTTGCGGACACTTTAGAAAAACATTTGCAGTGCAGTTTGCACTTAAAAGAATGTTCAAAACCAAACAGAAAACTGCTGAAGAGGCTTTAATACATGTGTGCCAATGACTTGATAACTGTAGAGCTCCAAATCTCCCCCGATATCACCACAGCACAAAAACTGTGTATCAGGAGCTTCATGCAAAAGCTTTCCATAGCCGAGTGGTTGATTGCCAATATGTAGTGGATCATAACACAGGCGGTATGGGAGGCAGCCCGAGACCCAAGCCCTCTGGGGGGGCCACCCAAACCACCCCCTAAATTTTATACTGAGAATTACCTTCACCCATGAAATTCTCGTACATCTTTTCCTGCTCTTAACAAATTCAGGAGCCAATTCCGGACTTTTGAAGGTCCTCCAAAAGGGCCTGAAACACCAGATTGAAAGCAGCAGGAGGGACACATCCTCCATTCTCAGAGAATTTACATTCTAGTACCAGATTTAGGAATTGATTTCAGACTTGTAGGGGCAATAATATTCATACAGCCCAGGACCCATGGAAAGGGAATTAGAAAATAACTTGATATCTGAGATGAGCAAATCATTCAAGACTCGATGTGTAGAAGATATGTTGAGTCTTTCAAAAGATTCGGATCTGAATCTATTCTCCCACTATATTGTAAATTAGTATAGATCCCCCTCTGGTTATCTAAAAGATTGAACTTTCATAAAAAGGTCCTATCTTGTTTCATACATTTTTAAAGAATTTTAGAAGGTTTCCTCATCCATCCACCCCTCTTCTGTAAGCCTTGAGACGAATGACAGTGTTAGCTGAAGACCATTAAAGGGGTTGTCCGAGAGCATTAAAAAAACGAATGGTGGCCGGGAGGGAACTGGTTAAAAGAAATAAACACTTACCTCCACGGTCCCTCCCAGGGTCCCACGCTGCCAGGTCCATGCCCCATGTAAATAGGAATAGGGAGTTGTCACACTCCCTATTCCTAGCGCTGTATTACGAGGTACGGTTGGGCGTAGCCGGCCGGAGGGGGAACGCAGCACAGCTCCCTGCCCCTGTTTGTTTACATGATGCACAGACCGCGGTGATGGCAGCGCAGGACGCTGGGAGGGACTTTTTTTTTTTTTTTAACCAATCCCCTCACCGCCATGATTAGGTTTTGTTATGCTTTCGGACAACCCCTTTAAAAGATTTGTCTAAAGCGAATAAGAAAAGATTTGGATTCAGTGCCTGAAAAATGCCAGAATTGTACCAAATCTCCAAACCAAGAAAAGATTCACCCATCTATTCTACGTAGAATCTCTTTAACAAGCAAAGTGGGGTACAATGTATAGTGGTAGTGTTTGGTATTGCAGCTGGACCTTATAGCATGACTGATGGATGTGACGCCACTGATCTGAAAAGTTGAAATGAAGAGCTGTAACCAGGGCCGGCACCAGCACTGGGCATACGTGGGCAAGTGCTGGGGCCCAGCGCTCAACATAAGGCTGTACATAAGGAATCCATGGAGGTGAGGGGGTTATATCTAATGAATCCATTGGGGGAGAGGGGGGCTTTTATAGTATAACTACTAGACCCTGGCTAGTTTGATACTAATTTGGTAAAAATTTTTACAGAATATTCCTTCAAAGTTTCTTGCAAATTCAACTTGCATTGAACTCAAAGATATTTCCAACACCCTCCCACCATTAATACAGTAAATCGGGTGGTATATATTTCGGTTTTGCTGTATGATTTGCTGAAAGCGTGGAAATGCATGTTTTCCAGAGACACATTTGCAACAATGAGCATAGAACTGAACGCTGTTTAATTTCTGTTAACTCTCTCCCGACTGCCGCGGCTGCGTATACACCGCTAACGGAGTTTCACGCTTAGGAATTTTATGAAAGTTATAATACAGTTTATTTCCGCTGCAAAAATGACTCCCCGGACAATGATAAACTCTAAAATATTGATGTTTCTCTCCCACAAATGTTCAAAGAGTTTTGTTTCCTTGATTTGTTTTCATAAAAAGATGAATTTTATTCAGGTTTCGCAGTGAGACGGTCTTGATGCTAGATTGCGGTGTTACATGCGAGCGCTCGGGAAATGGAGCTATTTCTACTCCGGGCTCGGCTCCGCAGGTGGCCAGGTTTTAGGTTTAATCACAGTGTATACAAGGCAAATCACAGCCAAATCAGGAACAGCAAATCCAGATCTATATTTAAAGTTTTCCATTTGCAGAGAATAGTTTGGGATTCATTTTGCTTATTGCTTTCAAATGCTCGGAGGATTCTAATATAAAAGGACGTCATGGAAACAAATCAGGGAGCCAAATGTGTCGGGGCGGAGAGCAAACAGCACACGGAGAAAAGTTTAAACATCAATAGTGAGGCATGGGCAGATTTATAATGAAGAGGTGTCATGGGTCCCCCTGCGACCTGTGTGCCTCTGTGTGCCCGTGCCTGTAACTCACCTGTCTTGGCTCCAGCGGCGGTCCCCGCAATGTCCGCGCTGTGGTTCTGTAAAATTTAAAGGGCCAGCATGCCTCTAATTGGCGCTGGCCAGCTGCCTGCTCTGATAAGTTCCAGCCCCTGTGTCACCTGCCGGATCTTTGTGCTTCCATGCCTGAGAGAAAGCTATATTCCAAGCCCTCTGCGATTATCCTAATTTCCTGTTGTGACCTTGATTCTGTTCCTGATTCCGATCCCATGCTGCCTGTCCTGACCTACCGCTACGTCCCTGACTCTGATCCTGTGCTGCCTGTCCTGACCTACAGCTACGTCCCTGACTCTGATCCTGTGCTGCCTCTCTCGACCTCCTGTCTGTCCCCGACCATAAGTTTACCTTACGTTTCTGTACTACTCGTTGGTGGTATCACACCGCAACAAGTCCAACACGCTTGCGGTAGGATCTGTTGATAACCGGGTACCACTTAGACTCCGCTCCCAGGTGTCGGCTGACGTCATCATCCACGGTGGTACAGAGGATCCACTACCACTGATCCTTACAAGAGGCTTGGTGCTCAGGGGGGTGACTACAGGGGTAACAAAATGAAGAGGATGACAGGTGAGTATATGTAGGTTTTTTATTACTTTTTGGTAATGGTAGATTTCCTTTAAAGAGAAACTATCAGATGATTTTTGATAATAGGGAACATTTACTATGGGTCCGAATCAGGTTTTTCGGCCGGGTTTTCCGATTGTTACCGTTTTGGGCCGAATTGCCCTGGGTTTTTGGCGCACGCAATCGGATTGTGTCGCATCGGCGACGGCTTGCATGCAATGAAAAACTGGGGGAGTGGCTGTCGGAAAACCAGACGGATTCGGAAAAATCGCGCTATGTACCAGGAATAGGATGGTGAACTCCGGCGGTCCTCAGCACAGCAGCGACACCTGGTGGACATCGGGCGCACAACCTTAGTGAATTGCCGGAAGACCCGAATCCTCGTCGGAGAATGCGCCGCTGGATCGCAACAGGACCGAGTACCATATTTTTCGGACTATAAGGCGCACAAAAAATCCTTTGATTTTCTCAGAAATCAAAGGTGCGCCTTATAGTCCAGTGCGCCTTATATATGAACCATACTTACAGACAACAGCTGCCTTGAACTGTGCACAGGTCTGCCACATGCTGGTCATTCATCCTTATAATCAGGTGCGCCTTATAGTCCAGTGCGCCTTATATATGAACCTAGACATTTTAGCAGGCATTTATTGATGGTGCGCCTTATACTCCGGTGCGCCTTATACTCCGAAAAATACTGTAAGTAAATCTGCCCCAATGCCTGTAAAGAAACAGACTGCAATGTGTCCCTTAGTAACAATGTTACTTCTACGTTGGTAGGTTTCCTTTAAAACACCTCCTCCCTCCCCATGCAATGTAATAATGGGAGTATGTATCCAGCCCGATGCATTTCTTACCTTGCAACCCCTATAACCATAATACAAAGCGCGTTATACAAACCCTCATAGTTTCTTATGATCAGAAACTCGTATTTCATTGATTCGTTCCCTCCCCTATGATACGGAAAGTTCTCTCCTTCCATCAATATGCTACTTTACCTCGGCACGCCGCCTTCTGAACTCTCTCTGCTATTAATAAATCATGTTTATACAAAGATAGAATAAAACAGCAATAATGCCGAATTTACAACAATATTAATTTGTGATTCAGGGAACGCGGGAATCTGCTCGGAGGAGAGGAATAATTATTTCCTATGCAGAATCCATCATGTAACAGATTCTCCAACATAAAGGGTCTGAACCTAATTCCCTATTTATATATACAATCGCTGAGTGCACAGAAACACAATTAATAGAGGAATGGGGGGATTTTTTTGCACGTTGTTACCAATAATTCTCTTTATTACGTTTCCTGCTAGGGGCGAGAGAGGAGGATTCTTCGCATCTCATCACCGGCAATGAATGAATACAATGTAACAATATTTAAGGAATGGAAAAATGAAATGTTCAACTTCACAAATTCGGAGAATCTTCTCCCTTTGTTCATCTGCAGGAGGAGGATTGAAACGCGATAGCGCTATTTGTTTTTTTTTCCCCCCTTCCCTTCTCTTGTTCGTCGTCCGTTCTGAATAATGATACGTTATTAATAATCTCGCTATACAAATGATATCAAATGAGGTACATTTATTAATTTAGATCTTATCTAAATGCTTTCTCCATCAGCGGGCTGTTTCTCATCAGGGGGCGCTAATTAGCTGTAATATGTTGAAAGATGGGACATAAATACAAGGAGATAAATTGTGTCTTTTTTGGAATATTAGAGGGAAAGTTAAATAGGCAATGTCCGTAATTTACTTTTAATGGGTATTTCGGATGTGCTTAATCCTCGCTATCGGTTTGCGGCTTTTTTTTGTTTTTTGCAAGCGCAATTATTACTTTGGAAAAACTGTTTAACTTTTCTCGTCTTTCAACATTTATTTTCATGCTGTTTGCATAAAATGAGGGAGATCTTTGGCTGAATGGTAAAAGAGATAAAAGACATTTTTGAACAGATTATATGTCGGATATAGGTCACAGTATGGGGCTTCCAGTGCTCGGGAAATGGTGATGGGTTTGGATAGTTTATCAATGGGTTTCATTTATGTTAAAGGGGTTGTTCACTTTGGATGAGGTTGTGTTTGTTAGATGGGTCCCTAGAAAATAAGATTATTTCAATGTGATCGGTGATCAGTGTAGTAGGGTTGTACAAAGTTTGATAGATGCTAAAGATCTGATATGTGGGACTCCCATTGATTGCAAGAAATGGTCGGGGGGGGGGCACATTCTCACCAATTGATAGAGGTAGATCAACCATGCTTCATGCTGCTTCATTCGATACTATGATAGTGTTGGAAATTGCCAATCACATTACAAGGGTATCTGCAGAATTCCCAATTACTGTCTATGAGAGTGCCCGAGACAGCTGGATTCCCAACACTCCCTTAGAATTGAATAGAGCAGCTGTATTTGACCTGCCCCTCTATCAATGAATGAGAACGGGAGCTTCCATTCTGATGATTGCTGATCATCCGTCAGTCTTACCCCCAGTTTCAGATTGTTGTCTCTTGTGGACAGTGGATAGCACCTATTGATGAGTGG
Organism: Engystomops pustulosus; assembly: GCA_019512145.1. Taxonomy (NCBI): domain Eukaryota; kingdom Metazoa; phylum Chordata; class Amphibia; order Anura; family Leptodactylidae; genus Engystomops; species Engystomops pustulosus. The sequence continues at coordinate 11,418,049 of CM033649.1, forward strand.
AACCAGAGGGATTCAGGCCCAGCGGGTTGGGTGAACCTGGACCAAAAGTATGGGTTTGTTTACTCGGACCCATATCCGAACACCCACCAAGTCTTACTAGGCACTGTGAAGGTGCGCAAAATGCGTAGTAGAAATAATAATGAGCGAGGGGACCCATATCCGAACACCCACCAAGTCTTATTAGGCACTGTGAAGGTGCGCAAAATGCGTAGGAGAAATAATAATGAGCGAGGGGACGGGACAGTTTTGGATTCAAGCTGGCAGCTTTGCCCGTGGCAAGTAATGGATAACCACCACGATCAGTTAAAGATGAGCATTCGGCTGAACTAGAACACAGACTTCTTGCTAAAACCTTGGTTGCACCCAAGGATCCAAACCCACAATATTCAACATGGATCTGATTATTGCGGTTGGGGTCCTCTCAACCCAACAACAAACCTGGATTTAAGAGTTTAATTTCCCTACAATGCCAGTGTCCATCTGGTAGTGATCATAACATAAGTATACAGTCAGGGAGGCTTCCTGCTGGCACTCCTGTTTTTTTTATTTCTACACTTTATTTCAATTGCAGAGCTGAACATCAAAAAACAGCAGACATGACCGCAACCACAGTGCACAAAGGAGCGCATTTGTATGAAGACAAAAATATCCTTTTTAGGATAGGTATGTCTGGAATTGGTGGGAACTAGAATTTCCTCTGATACCTGCCATTAGTTAGGAAGTGTGACTGTGGTTGGCTGTGATTGATCACATGATTACTAGAACTGGACCTATGGGATCACCAGAATCCAGGTACGGAATGTTGATCTTCTTTTCAGCAAATTTCATTCCATTCCATAACTATTCCACAGCTCTCATCCGACCCAAGCGGCGCGGCAGAGTACATGAATATATCTGGAGCAGTCACATTCTCCCTCTGCTGCTCCTTCCCTGCATGTTCTAAATGTGTTTCATTATATGATTATGTAACAAAGCGAAATAGGCAAAAATCAAGATGACAAAGAGATCGCATTAAATATTAAACTAAATATGTAAAACTTAATATTCCTCTAAAGACGACATCACATTACGGACACATTAATGAGTTTGGAAGGGCTGAGATCCTGGGGGTCTACTAGATTGGATTACATGAGGGTAATGAGGGGAGTTACATTAGGATTTTAATAGTGTACAATATATTTAAAGGACATCGCTCAGTGATATAGGTCGGCCCTAAGATTTTATCACAGAGCAATGGGCTGAGTACGGGGCCCAATGGGGAGCAAAACAGAGTAAGAAGACTCGGACACTCCTTCGCAATTACTTTCAGTCCATGATTGTTGTCTGGGATCACCACTTGCCACATCAACAGAGGCCTGTAGGGTACCACAACGTATTGCCCGGTGCCCAAAGCGTCTCAGACGGTCACGGTAAGGCCTCTTTCACACAACTGTTGTGGGGACGTATGCGGGTGCAAGTATGTGGCCGGATATACGTCCACATTGATGGCTATGGTGCCCAGTGGTGGTACGGTAAGTAACGCTCATCCCTCCTCTCCAGGGTGCTGCCGTGTGTAGCCCGGGGCGAGCATTCTGCATCGGGCAAGTAGCCTTATTCCTTCTTTGTCTCCAGTGCTATAACTTTCATGGAGTCCCTCTACTTTAATAAGAGAGACATGAAATTCAAGATAGATACAGATAAACCAAACTTGATACGTTACATACACCGTTTTTATTCCCTTGCTGCCAAAACCATGTGCAGCATGTGTGCCTGTGTCAGTCTTCTCTCCTCCACACTCCAGGGAGGGGGATGGTGTGAAAGAGAAGAAGAATGAATAAGAAGACACAGACACACACAAGATGCAGCTGCTCCCTCCCCCGGGACTAACCACGGGCTGCTGACAAGGAGCCAGGTAATGTGAAATAAACTATTATAAACTACTGAAATGATTCCTAATGCAAAAGCATTTTTTTTAAATCAGCATAGCATAAGTTATTGGAACCTGTCACCAGCTAAAAAGGTTTGTTCTAAATGCTTGTATCCAGCAGATTGCAGAGCCCTCTCCTTATAGTATAGATATCACAGCACAATTCCAGTCATTCCTATACACCACACTTAATAAGTGAAGTCTCGGCACATCGAGGGTTTCCCCTCTGTGTCAGACTGATGGCTTATTAGTGGTTACATCTCAGTGCTTGGCTCGATACAATGGCAGTTATCAGGCCGCTATAGAACAAAGAAGAATGGAAGAAGTCTACGGGCGTGTATGGAAGGAACACGGGGCCGGGAGATATATCTATTACACTGATCCTGTTAATTCCACATCCAGATGAAGTAATGCACGCTCATTGTGTTTTGCTAAGGGCTAAGCATAGGTATACTCCAAAACTCCAGATAGCTTTTCATTAGGGAAAACATGTTCTTTTTCAAGTAATTGCTGCTGGCAGCTGGGACCTGGAGAATTTGATATGCAACAATGTGACCTCACTATGTATTAAACTTTTTGAAGGACACATGTAAAGTAATTTCGTATGCTTCACACACCTTAGATTTTCATTTTTACTTTACTGTGTTAGCACATTTTCATCAATTTTTTCATTTGTAATATATATCCTTTGGGCTTTTGCCTAATAGTTTTCAAGCTTGAGGAATCCCAGCTCTGTTTTATTTCAAAGGGAACAGTTGTAAGAATAACATAGAAAAAACAAGGAGGAATAACAATGCTTTACGGAGGCTTTTCTTTGGCGCAAGGTGTGTTACGAAGAAGACGGACTAGAGATAGGGGCGACTGGATTGGAGATATGAGGGAGATTGGATTTGGAAGGGAAGGGATGGGATGTAAGGCTCTGGCCATTTTTTATAGCATTGGGATTCTTTATGGTAAGAGCATTATGGGCAAGATGTGATTTGTTAAAGGAGAGGTCCAGACATTGGCTCCAACATGACTACCTCCTTCCAAAAACCCCACCACACCTGACCATGGTTGTTGCCATTATTGAAAGAAAGCAGCATGTTTTCCAACCTCCTGACAATCCCTTTAAGGTCTGCCTACATTTAGTAGATTTAATATCAAAGGTTATGAGTACTAGTAACTAGGAATGAATGGACTGGGTCAGATTTTGGTTCGACGGGTTCCGCCATACCTTGAAAATAGGCGTAACCTTTAAATGTAGACGGTTTTAAAAGCCAGCATGGATTGTGGGTAATACTGGGAGGGGTGACCCTGAACTCCGGACTTCTGCCGGAAGTCCAGGTTTGGGATCAGGTAATTGGACCAGCGATCTTCGGCACGGAGCTGAATGTTACTGCTCAGATCCACTCTTCCTTACTAGTAAAAAAATCGATACAGTGGGGGACATTTATCAGGGCTTCTACGCCACAAAGCTGACAAAGAAGCCCTGAGAAAAACGCAATGCCCTGCGAACTGCCAGATATTGCGATTATTATTCCCTTCATGCCAGCTCCAAGCCAATGGGGTTTGAAGGGGTCATGGCTGGTGGAGGAGTGGGTTGGCACTGGGTGTTTCTGCTAAACCATTTTCGTGCTTTGTCTTTAGCAGCTGGCGTAGCTTTGGCCATCGGCAAAGGCACCCACTGGATACAACAGAAAGCCTTATGTCGGTGCTGGAGGGGCGGGGCATCCATTGTATGACAGCGCAAGAGCACCAGAGTATGATACATCTCCTCCATGTTCTCCATTAGTATCAGCCACAGCTACAAACTTAGAGAGTAACTTCTTATGTACAAACACTCGAACCATCTCTGGGCATTATATAACTTGTAATCTTTGTTTTCCGTCAGCTTTTCCCTATGCAGATCACTTTGCCGCTTTCCTGACATACTGCACCTCCTTCCCTCTCCACAGAAATGTTATGTAGTTTGTCTTTTATTTGTCTTTTGTTTTGTCTTAATAGCAAGATGGAATTCAGCAGAGGTTACAGAGTCAAAATCAGATTAAGAGGGAAGGAGGGAGATTGATAAAAGCCAAACTAAGAGGAGAAGGAAGAACGTGCCTCGTTTCTTACACTAATTTCTATACTATGTATATATACAACATTTCTTCAGAAGTTACTTAGTCTCCGATCCACTGATTCTGGTGCAGTTGGTTTTTACTCTAGCCCCAACAGTTCCGGACAACCAGTGCCATTAGTTATGTTTAACTTCTGTCGTAGATTTGGACTTTATCCTATTGAGTTTCATTTCTCATTCAATTTTATTATCTGATTCTTTCCTGTTAAACACCATCACTCCTTCTGATATATGGGCATTTAACTAGCATGGAGGTGAGGACATGGATTTCTCAGGTATTCATGAGTTTCAGGAATCATTTTGTAACCTCCATTTTGGGGGTTATCTTACATGCACCGAGAAGAAGAAGGTGAACTCTTTTGGACCTGAGCGGTGAAGTGACACATGCAGGATATCGGGCGCACAGCGGACAATGCACTTTCGGGGAACCCATCAGGACTGGCAAGTAAATGTGCCCCATTGTGCTTTATGCTGTGTAAGCAGCACATGTAAAGTTTTTCTAGAGTGCCATTACAAGATAAATGAAGAATTACCTAAATTTCAATGGTGGTATTAAAAATTCCAAAACGAAAAAAGTCTTCTGTTTTCATGGTTATTTTATGTACAGTCGCCCTCATGGTTATTTATATAAGCCCTCTTTCCCCCTATGGATTCATTAGATACAGTCTCCCTCACCCCCATGGATTCATTATGTACAGCCCTATGTGGGCCGCCAGCAGCTCTGGGCCCCGGCACTTGCCCAGGTATTCCCAGTGCTGGCGCCGGTCCTGTATGGATATGTCCAGTCCTTAAAAGCTACCAATGCAGCATCCCCGTCATTGGCAACCCCTTTACGACTCAATGTAAATTTCAATAGGAAGTGATTGTCATCCACATGACCTCCGCTATGTCTGAGGGTAGATAAGTCATTTCACTAATCCACTTTGCTAAATCAGTTCACTTTTAATATAACAAAACTTTTTAAAATTCATTTCTGGTTTTCCATCATTGTGATGTGTTAGTTCATTGTTCTTCCTTATTGTTCTATATTTTCCATCAATATCTCATTCCTGCATTAGTTTTAGACTATGACCCTTTGATTTTTCAAATCTCTTCTGCTTCTACTTTGAACTTTTGTTCATACCTTCAGGGCTTATTCATATCGTGTGAACCACGTCTGTTCCAATAGTTACAAATGAGGCATGGCTGGAATTGAAATGCAGATCGCATAGATCATTGATCCCTATGCGAAAATTTGATGCTTGGTCACTCCGAGACATGTGAAAATCATCAAATCACGACCACCGAGGAAAACCTTCCTGTCCCACTGGTAAAAACTCACAGTAAGTAGAAATTCTGATTTTGTTATCTTAAATTGGATGAAATAATGTTTTATGTCAGCAGAATCCATGTGTCCTTCCACTATATCGGTGTCACGGTTTATACGGTTTTACGTTACCTTCCATTTCTGGACCCTCAAAAATAGTGGTCATTTAAATCATTCATGGTGGTTATTGGGATCATCCACTAAGGTGAACCCAGATTATGCCACTACACAGACATGGTGTGGTTACTGTGGTTACTATGCAGGTAAACAAAAAATACTAAAAACACAAAAAAATGCAAAGTGTGTGCCATGATTCATGCCAGTTGCTAATGATGGGCACTGCTAAATAAAGGAAAAAGTGTGCAGTACCATGTATCATTGCTGTGATCCGCTGTAGAACAGTGAACCTAGAAGATAGTGTGTATAGAAGAAAAGGTATATATATAATTATATATTTTTTTAATTAAAAAAATTATTAAAAAAGAATAAAAGTCCCCTGTCAAATTCTCCCAAAAAAACAGAACATATTGGGGCAGATTTATCAAGAGTCTGAAATCAGAATATTTCCAGTTGCCCATGGCAACCAATCACAGTTCAGCTTTCACTTTACCAGTGTTCATGAATATTTTAAAGGGGAGCTGTGATTGGTTGCCATGGGCAACTGGAAATATTCTGACTTTCAGACACTTGATAAATCTGCCCCTTTGGGTATCACAACGTCCGTAACAAACCGTACAATAAAATGAAATTAATGCTGAAGCTGTAAGTTGAACGCTATAAGAAAAACACCCAAAAAGTGATCAAAAAGTAACATTTACACCGACATGCTATGAAGAAACAGTACAGCTTGTCACACAAAAAATAAGCTCTAAAACAGCTCTGCAAACAAATGTTCTGCCCATTATTACCTGGCGATGCAAAAACAAGCAAATTTCTGCCTATCAATGACTATCTGCCTGAGAAGCAGAAAATGTTGAACTTTGAAAATGAATCATTTTTAGAGTTTTTTGCCAAATTTTAATTTTTTTCATAACCAAACACAAAAGACATCATCAAAATGTTTCTATTACAGGCAGTCCCCGGGTTACGTACAAGATAGGGTCTGAAGGGTTTGTTCTTAAGTTGAATTTGTATGTAAGTCGAAACTGTATATTTTATAATTGTAGATCCAGACAAAAAAAAAATTTTGGCCCCAGTGACAATTGAAGTTAAAAACATTTTTTGCTGTAATGGGACCAAGGATTATCAATAAAGCTTCATTACAGACTCCTTACAGCTCATCATTGCAGTCTGGGGCTATAGTAAAGCATCCAGAAAGCTTCATCAGGGGTCAGAGGGGTCCGTCTGTAACTATGGGTTGTCTGTAAGTCGGGTGTCCTTAAAGGGAACCTGTCACCAGGGACCTCATTTTTCACTAAAGACAGGTCGCAGAAGCTTATTACACCTGCAGTGCAAATCTGCCTTTCTGCCTTTTCTAAGCATTTGCATTACAATATAATTGTGTGTTATAACTTACTCTTGCATCCTGACAAAATCCTGGGGTAGTCACAGGGGCTGGACTTTGGTTTGGATGCATTTCAAAAAACAACATGTGACTTGTCTGTTACTCACTCCTCAGAGCTTAGCCCCCACCTTTGTGCTCCTGTACAGCTCCACCCCCTGCTCCTTCTAAGAGGTCACAGCCTGGTCAGCCTGACATCAGTGGGGGAGGGACAAGCTGTACAGGAGCACAAAGATGGAGGCAGTCTGCAGCTCAAACAGGTCACATGTTGTTTTTTGAAATGCATCCAAACCAAAGTCCAGCCTGTACTTTGAAGTACAATGTGTGACGAGAAAAAAATCTCAAAATTAAAACGTTACAAAGGTACAACCTCCTATAATGACAAAGGGCATTAGGATGCCTGGTCCTAAGGCCCTAAAATGGCTTTGGACTCAAAGGGGTTAATTAGAAGACTTGCCCAAGTCTTCTAATTAAGGACCTGTTGTCTGAGCTTTGTTATTGCTATTGTCCTTTTGTTTACATTTTGTTTGCATTTCGTCTCTGTCAATGGTGTATATGATCTGTGTCACTTCAGAAAGACTGTCATACCAGGCCTGATGAAGGGACCTAAGAGTCCCGAAAGCTTGTAACATCTTATATTTCAGTCAGCCATTCAAAGGTATCACATTCTCAAGAAGGTGACTTTATTTGACCTATCAAAAGCAACAGGAATACTGCACAGTGCCCATATATACAGGATAAGAGTATCACTACTGCACATGTATACAGGATAAGAGTATCACTACTGCACATGTATACAGGATAAGAGTATCAGCACTGCACATGTATACAGGATAAGAGTATCAGTACTACAGACCAAAAATGTAGTAGTGTGCATTGTGCAACATCCCCCACCGAGGCCTAGCCTTTTCTTGGGGCCCAGAATCCCGGAGTGGCTGGCGGTTGCGGCCAAGGCACGCTGATGTCACGGAGCTCGGTATGGGGACCGGAGGGCTGTCCTACAGCCTGGCAGGTCTCCAGCAGGTGGTGTGTGCAAGAAATATGGAGGCAGAGGCTGATGTACTGAATCTCCCTGGGGCAGCCACTGAGTATCTGTAAGATATGTCCCTGGGTAATGGATGGGGGATCCCGTGGTGGTAGACAGCTGTATCCAGGGATCAGACAGAGGCAAATCAACTCACGGTTCTTTATTGAACAACAGGTAGCAGGCAATGTGCCTGGTTCTTGTAGTGGAGTGGTCGTAGATGCAGCCTGGAAGAATTTAGATGGAGCTGTGTCCAAACTGTGGAAGCTGCAGATCTGGTTAGAGTCTCCTGATTGTGATCCTGGGATTGGGTACTGTTTCAGCACTGAAGGTGTGCTGTGCACTGTCTCTCTCTCTTCACTCAGACCATGGGGTCTGGACTGCTGACAGGCAAAGAAGGACTCTCTGCTATTACATAACGACCAGGTTCTAGAATCTTCATAGAGGGTTCACGACTCCCCCTAACCTGGAGAGGGCGCTATTTGCAACTACCAGCCTGCTTATGTATTAGCAGGGGTGTTGAAATTGGATAAATATATTCACGATAAGAACAGTAGGCCATAGTTCCTAGTTTGTTTGCTATTATATTGTTCAAGTTGCCCAATCTGGAACTGATATGATTAAGTAGGGTCACATTTGTGACAAACCGAAGAGGAAATCAATATGAACACATGTAAATGTAATCTTGATGAAATGGTAGTGGTGCCCATAATTGGGTAGCGAGGACCATTGTAGGTCCCCACCCTGATGGAACTCTGTGGGGAACATTTACTTAACCGGTCCACGAAGTTCCCTGGTGCATTGTCGGACGGGAATGCATTGTGCCGCAATTCATATCCTGCATGTGTCGTTTCCCCGCTCAGGTCCGACAGAGATCACCTTCTTCTTCCTGGTGCATGTAAGTGCTTGCGACACAATTTGAATCTTAAATCCTGCGCTCAGTCCGAATCAGTCAGATCGTTCAACCGCACGCCTCAAAATTTGTGTTGCATGAAATCAGCGCAGCTCCGCCAAAATCCGATCGCGTGCGACACAATCCCCAGTTAAATACCTGTCCCGAAAACGTCAGAAAAAACTACAAAAGTGCGATCCGTGGACCCTTAGGTAAATAAGCCCCTGTATGTGGAGTGCCTGTTCCTTTTAAACAAACCCTGTATCCATAATGCACCCCTTATCCAAACTTTGCTGAGAAAATGTGCTCAACCAACATTGGGAGAGAAAAAGAACTGGACCGCACATCCACACATCACACAATGATCTACTGCCGCTCGGCTACATTATATAATGAACTCGAGGTTCTTAGTTACATTTTGATCTAATTGTATAAGCCCACCAACCACTTCACGGTGACCTCTTTATGGTGGGTCCCTACGCTATTATGTGCGGCATCACATGGCGCCCACCAGCGCTGCAGCACAGCGCCGGCAGGGTCCAAGACTCGGTTGCCCCCCAGCACCCATACTGGCAGGCATAGCCCCCATGGCTCCAGGCCCCGGGCTCCCAGCAGCACCGCACCACAGAAGTGGCAGATGCCACGCAATACCGCACCCTGTGAACAGGAAAAAAGGCTCACCATGTGTGAACAGATGTTGAATACTCCTTCTTTTCCGTGTTTACTCCATGACATTTCTATATTCCATTTGACAAGCCCCTCCCACAACAGAGATTTATTTCTAGCGGAACAGGCCTCCAATTACTCCGCAGACCGAGTTCCATCCAAGATTAGGAAAGCATATGCGTATTACAATCCCTAATTAAAATTCAGTAAATATCTAATTAAGCAGAATAGGCTTTTAATTGTACGAGTAAATGAGAGATGTCAAATGCTTTCTTTTTAATTTGTAAACTCGAACATTCTTCCCCTTTTGTCATTTTTTCCAATCCCGGCTTTATTATAAAATATTAACATCCCGGCTATTAATTAGAATGATGTCAGGAGGTCTGCAACCATTGTTCAAGCCTTTCAGAAGTGTCTCGGAAAGTGGACTTTGGGTTTGCGGATAAAGGACTCTTGAGTGAATCGGTGCCAAATCGGAATCATTTTATTATGTTGCTGCCTGTATCCGTCAGATTTGCGGAAAGTGACATTGGAAATGAAAAGAAAAGAACAATGTTGATTAATCAGGCTAACAGAGAACATAACGACTCGGGAGCAGGCCGGCTGGGAACGCGGAAGTTTTTGTGTCTCGATTATTCTTTTTTTTTTTTGGGTCGATTCGGTACTTGTCTCTATTCAATTTTTCATCGGTACAAAAAAAAAAGAAAAATTCAAAAAAAAATTAAGTGGCACCCGATACAATGAAGCTTTGTTCTACGGAGGCGGAGAGAGAAAAACACAGAGTAGAGAAAAGGTGTCAGGAATTTTTTTTCTTTATCACCGGCTTTTTTTGTAATTACCGCTCCCTTTGTGATCCGATTGCCCGAGACGTTGCATGTACCGAAACATATTTGGTATTAATGAACATTCAATCTTGCGGGGTCTACGCTTTATCTCGTTGAATAAACAATGAATGTTCTCCCTGCCAACACTTCCATTACATTTTTCTACGGAGTTTTAGCGATTCTTTTGTTCTACGGTTCCCGATGACTTTTTGTTTTCTTAGAATTGTGAACACGTTGCCGGAACAATTAGAACGTTGACTATACAGTTCAGGAACAGGTGAAGGATAGCACTCAGAATGGGATGGGTAACCCGATAGGCTATTATTCGTCTGTGGATATCGAGAGAGGTTCTGTCTGGAAATGGCGACGGAACTCGATGGGAACGGGAGTGTTATTTCTTTTATCGAGAATCCTGCAGCCTGTAATGTGCGACACGGTTTATAGGAAGGACGAGGCCTGTGACAGGGTGAAGCAACGCGCTTATGTAAAATGGAAGATGATTGAAAACTGGTGTGACATGAGTGACAGCATTTTACACTTCTCCCAGTTTTATTGCGGTGTTTCTTAATGTTAGCTATTTTTGGATAATCCTCCAGCGGTTCACATACGGGAAAGTCAGGTTGATGTTCTGGAGAAATAAAACTATGAGAGAGAAAAAAAAGACAATGGATTTTTTTAACTTTTTTTTGTTAATATTTAGAATTATATAGAGTTTATTATACTTGTTTAAGTCTAGTTTTATGCTAAATAGAATTATTACATCATTAAAGGAAATCTACCATCAAAATCCAACATGATAACCCAGGGTACTGACTCATAGATCCAGGCACGTGACTGTGGTAATCTTCTTAAATTTGTTATTCATGGCCTCCTTCCTTCTAAAATCAACTTTTAAAACTATGCTAATGAGCCAGAAGGGTATTAACGGAGCCTCTCAGTGAATCAGATTCAAAGGCTGTTACAATGAGCAGAACATGTCTCTCTCCTACCTCCTGACTGTGTAATTAAGCAGAAGCAGGAAGTGCAGGGGAAGGTGAGACCTGCTCCGCTCATTGTAACAGAATGTGAATCTACTGCATCAAGGGGCTTTGGAAACACCCACTAGAGTGCTTCAGGTTTATTAGAATATTTTTAAAAGTTGATTGAGGACCCAATGTTGTACACCCCCCCTTCCCCTTCCATTTGCTACAATGTGGTCTATAGGCCTTCCATTAGAATGTCAGTTAAATTACTGGATGAAAAAGTTGGCATCTTTAGGCTTCGTTCACACCACGGTTTTGTATACACTAAGCTTATATGTCGGGAAAGCACCTGACACATGCACTTAGCATATGCATTAACAAATACAGGCGGTCTCCTACTTAAGGACACCCGACTTACAGACAAGCCATAGTTACAGACGCATATTGCATCTCTCCCCACAGCCTTGTGCATACATCGCTCGGCAGGAGGGAAGACCCGGTGATCTCCGTTCATCGGTAGCAGCCAATCACTGGCTGTCGATGTACACTCCTCCTCAGGGTTAGCTCCAGGTTTCAGTAGGCCCCTGGGTGACAGAGCCTCAGTGGGCCCCTTTATAGTGAACTCTCGTGGTGGCATTAAAAATTCAGGAATTAAAATCTTCCCTAATTTATCATACCTAACAGCTCAGGGTTATTTTACATAAAGCCCCCTCAACCCTTATGGATTCATTGGATACAACCCCCTGGGCACATCCATGGTTTATTTATGTAAAGCCTTGGGTGGCCCCCCCCAGCAGCCCTGGGCCCCCAACACTTTCCTATGTAGACCCAGTGTTGGCGCCGGCCCTGCTCCTCCCTCTGCATTCGGTGGGGGGGGGGAGGGGTAGCTGGGCAACATATCCCACTGTATAAACATACACACATCGGACATGTGTGAACCCAGCCATGGGGATATTGAAGATATATATTTTAAATATTTTTTCATGTATTCATATCTCACAAAAAGAAAAAGTAGAGTTGCTGAATAATTTGTTGCTTTCCGTTAGCGACACACAGTGGAAAATATATTTTTGCATTTTTAGTCCTTTTTTTTTTTGTCGTGAAGAGCTGATTTGATATTGATCTCTCCACTCGTATTTGTGGCTTCTTAGGCGAAAACAAAAACATTAAAAAAAAAAAAAACATCTGAAGTTGCTGTTTCAAACTTGTTTTTCCTTAAGATACATGAAATCCTTATGTTCCGTGATGGCGGTTAGTTAATAAAACATATCGCTATTGTTCTCGAGGAGGAAGTCGTTCAGATGTTTTGTGATGTTTTCTACAATAGAAGCCGTTTTCTGTCAGGCACAATATTGGAAATGTCTAATTTGGCCTCCACAGAACCTCCACATGTCAGGGAAGGGGGGGATATGAAGTAAAGGGACTCGGAAAGCAAAGCCGGGGCCACAAGCCGGTAAGATGGGGCCTTAGGCTCTATAGATGCAAAATTCTCTGACAGCAGTTTGGCCCCGGGCAGAATAAAAATGAAAGTTGCTTAAAGAAAAATCCCACAATTAGAGTTCACTACTTGCTGACAGACAAATATGTTTAGTTTGTCACAATCTGGAAAACAAAAAAATTCTAAGAATTCTATTAACATGAGATTTCTAAAAGGTCAAACTTTTTAATGTGTCATTTTTATCCTCCGGGGAATTTGTCCGGATAATGTATAATATTCAGCAGTATAACGGTCGTATCTATAAGACAGCACAATCCTATGACCATGTCTATCCTGTCTATCCTCTAAGGCAAAGTTGAGTTTGGCCCCCCCATGTACAACTTACAGCCCCTAACACTAAGAAAACAATAGTAGCTATTGAATGCTGCCCCTTTAATTGTCAATGGGGCACATTTACTAAGGGTCCTGCGGCCGCGATTCCATCAGGTTTTCCCAAATATTTCCAATTTGCGCCGTTTTGCGCTGAATTGCCCTGGGTTTTGGCGCACGCGATCACATTGTGCTGCATCGGCGTGTTGCCGTCGGACAACCCGATGGATTTGGACAAACCGCGGAATTTAAAAAAAGAATTGTGTCGCAAGATCAGCACTCACATGCACCGGGACGAAGAAGGTGAACTCCGGCGGACCTGGGCGCAGCAGCGACACCTGGCGGATATCGGGCGCACGACCTTAGTGAATCCCGGCAGATCTGAATCCTCGTCGAACAACGCACCGCGGGTTCGGGACTGGACCGGGTAAGTAAATGTGCCCCAATGTCTTTGTTGGTGGTGTCTTAAGTGACCAATGCCCTCTTTTGTGTCCCGGTGTGGACAGTGTAGTCAAAGACTTCCTCTCATAGAAGCAGGACTTACTATATGAGGTTAAATGTCTCCATGGTAACAGACTACAAAAAAAATTGTGTAGTCAGTGTAGCCTGACCTCTGCTGCCTGTCTCGACCTCCTGCCTGTCCCCAACCACAAACCTGCCTTACGATTCTATACTTCTCCTTGGTCGCCACCGCGGGCAAAGTCGCGCCCGTGGAGCGACCTGGTGGTACCCTACCATAGGAAGTCCAACCCGCTTTGTGTTAGGCTCTGGTGAAAACCAGGTGCCACTTAGACTAAGGAGGTGCGGTTATGTAAAGATGCGGCAGCGAGGGCCGGTGCCTCCTTGACTGCTGTGCCCCGGACCCCACCCCTCTGACTGCAAGCGGACCATAAATATAAGTTCATTTTTCTGCCTCAATTTATAAAGACAGGTCTAGCACACATGCAACCATACAGGGCTCTTATTGTGGTTTCATAGTAATTTGCCTGGTGACAGGTTCCCTTTAAACCAGAAGCCCTCTCAGGTAGAGTATTAAATGTCCTTTCTAGAGTTTCCTCTTTTATGTGAAACTTCACCTGGTTCCCTATGATCATTGTCCTCCAGGGACATGTGCAATGAGCAGAGAAGAGTCAATTTTAGCCTGAGATGAGTCAAGTTTAGAGGGTGCAGGCGAGTGACACTTAAGAGGCACCTGTCTTCTGTTCTATAGTACCTGCCATACTTTTTGTGGCATATTAAAGATAAGAATCTGCTGCTGATATTCCCAAGTACCTCCTTCACTGTATCTGTGGTTCTGTAGATCATAGAACCTCAATCCTGATGTGATCTGAAAGATGAGATTCTTAGGTGCTATAGAATCGAAGGTCAGGGCATCTGTGGGGACACTCCCCCCTGCAGCCTCTAAACTTGACTCTACTTAGCTCATTTGTACATGACCTTGGATGAGGATTTTTTTAGGTAAATGGACAAAATTCCACTTAGATAAGGGAATTCTATAAAGGACTTTTCATACCCTACCTGAGGGGGTAGTTTAATAGTGTAAAATCTGGTTACAGGTTCCCTTTAAAATTGCCCAAATGCAAAATTACGGTAATAGTGCTGGTTTATATGTAAGGAAAATAGATCTGTTATGTGTTTCCTAAATCTTGGTGTTCCCTACGTATATGCCCCTTGGTGGCTGAGGGACCTTTCAGGCACTAGGGGCAAGGTGAGACCTGCACCCTTACACCAACTTCATAATGTTTGACCCTCATAAACCAGCATTAAGAGAGGACCCCCACTGAATGGTTACATTGTTTCGTTGGTTCCTCTTCTCTGGGCTTCATCTAGATAACAGAATTTCAATTTTGGCCTCATGCAGATGAACGTATTAGGTTTCACAATTTGTGGCCCGATCACGACCTATTCGGCCGGTGCCAGCGTGGGGCATACCTGGGCAAGTGCCAGGGCCCAGAACTGCTGGGGGGGCCAAAATAAGGCTTTACATAAGCAATCCATGGGGGTGAGGGGCTGTATCTAATGAATTGATAGGGGGTGAGGGAGGCTTTATCTAAAATACCCATTAAAGGGGCTCTTTATGATGATAAACTAGGGAATATTTTAGGGAACAGGAGACTGTATTAGTTAGGTTTCTGAATTTTTAATGCCGCCAACTGAGTTTACTGAAAAGGGGCCCACTGAGGCTCTGCCGTCCAGGGGCCTAGTAATACCTAGAGCCAACCCTAATAGAGGTCTATGGCACCTGATCATGGTAGGGAGGCACAGACAGGACATGTTCTACATTTTGCCTTATTATGGTTGCTCGGCTTTCAATGGAGAGGGGAGGGGTGAGGAACGCTAACCCCTCCTCCCTCCCGCACCTGACTACGGCCCAGGTGAGAATACATTAGTCTGCACGAGGCCTAAGACTGAATATTTCTCCAGTTTTCGCCAAGAAGATACTGGGGCAGATTTACTTACCCGGCCCATTCGCGATCCAGCGGCGCGTTCTCTGCGGTGGATTCGGGTCCTCCGGCGATTCACTAAGGCAGTTCCTCTGACGTCCACCAGGTGTCACTGCTGCGCTAAAGTCCGCCGAGGCCCGCCGGAGTTCACGATCCTATACTTGGTGAAGGTAAGTGCGTGTCCCGGGTCACTTTTTTTTTTTTTTAAATGCAGCGGTTTTTCCGAATCCGTCGGGTTTTCGTATGGCCACGGCGCCTATTTCCGTTGCATGCATGCCGGTGCCGATACGCCACAATCCGATCGCGTGCACTAAAAAAACGGGGCAATACAGGGAAAATCGGCGCAAATCGGAAAACGTCGGGAAAACGCGAATCGGCCCTTAGTAAATGACCCCCACAGACCTTCTAGTTGCAGGTGGACATTGGTGGTGATTGGTATCAGAGTAGGAAAAATCGTATTTGATGAATCGGACTTGTCATTGCTTTATCATATGTAGAACGTGCTGAGAATGTCTTACCGGCACCTTCCATCCCTGCCCTAAAGAGCTTATGATCTAATTTTTGCTGCCAAGGAACAGAGTATAATGAGGAATTGATCGCGGGTTCAGGCCCTTCCTTTCATGCTTTCCCTTTCACAGGCGTCTTTAATCTATGGTTCATTTTCAGTATTTTGAGAGAATCGGCTCAGGTAAAAGAGGTTTATTGGAAGTAAGAAAAAGTCTGGATTTCTATTATTGGGATGAAGGAGATTTTTATCAGACAGAAAGGATAAAAAAAAAAACGATAAAAGTGAAAATTTTCCGTTCTGGGTTTCTCCTGCAGCGCAAGATTGTAAGTTCCATAGGCAAGTGCATGATATAGCGGTAATATTTATGTGTATGGTGCGGTATAGTAAGTCTATGGATGGAGGGGGGGGCACATTGGGATTGGTTGTTATATTGGACTATACATTCTGATGGAACCTCTTAAAGGGGTTGTCCAAATTAGTAGTATTGATTGTCCACAGGATATGTCATACATGTTAGATAGGACTATTACTGGGCCTGGAATATTTACTTCTGCGTACCGTAAACTGATCTAAAAAGAATGTGTGAAAACTGACTAATTTGGATCAATCTATTGATCATTTTATTTTAAAGTGCTGGGTAGTCTGTTTATCTGGCGGGCCTGATCTGTGTACACACTTATTCTGTAAAAGCAATCACTCATTGGCCACTCAAAATGATCTACTGAGGCCAGAATGTGCAGTAGTTATAGAGAATATATTGAATTATACTCATATTTTATTTTCTATATCCATCTGCTCTGCTCCTCCTGCTCTATAACATGCTACCTGCAGATAGGACACTATGTACAATCTGCTCTGCTCCTCCTGCTCTATAGCATGCTGCCTGCAGATAGGACACTATGTTCAATTTGTTAAGCTCCCCTTGCTCTATAACATGCTGCCTTCAGACAGGACACTATGTTTAATCTGCTCATCTCCTCCTGCTCTATAACATGCTGCCTGCAGATAGGACACAATTTACAATCTGCTCAGCTCCTCCTGTTCTATAACATGCTCTCTGCAGATAGGACACTATGTGCAATCTTCTCAACTCCTCCTGCTATATAACATGCAGCCTGCAGATAAGACACTGGGGCAGATTTACTTACCCGGTCCATTCGCGATCCAGCGGCGCGTCTCTGTGGAGGATTCGCGTCGGAGTGCACTGAAGTTCACCAAGCCAGGCTGGGTGCAGGTAAGCGCATGTCAAGCGACACATTTTTTAAAAAATTTTGCGGTTTCTCCGAATCCGATGGGTTTTCCGACAGCCACGCCCCCCCCCCGATTTCCGTCGCGTGCATAGTGGCGCCGATGCGCCACAATCCGATTGCGAAAGCCAAAATCCCGGGGCAATTCAGGGAAAATTGTCGCAAAACGATAAAATTCGGCTAAAAATGTGATTCGAGCCCTTAGTAAATGACCCCCTATGTACAATCTTCTCAACTCCTCCTGCTATATAGCATCTACCTGCAGATAGGACACCATGCACAATCTGCTCAGCTCCTCCTGCTCTATAGCATTCTGCTTGCAGATAGGACACTATGTTCAATTTGTTAAGCTCCTCCTGCTCTATAACATGCTCTCTGCAGATAGGACACTATGTACAATCTGCTCCGCTCCTCCTGCTCTATAACATGATGCCTGCAGATAGGACACTAAGTACACTCTGCTCATTTCCTTCTGCTCTATAACGTGCTGCCTGCAGATAGGACACTTTGTACAATCTTCTCAGCTCCTCCTGCTCTATAACATGCTGCCTGCAGATAGGACACTTTGTACAATCTGCTCAGCTCCCTCTGCTCTATAACATGCTGCTTGCAGTTCAGTCCAGTCTAAGGGTCGCTTGTGAGTGTGATGCGATGAACATAAGTGGTCAGGTAAAAAATGTTTTGACAATCTTTATTTAGATGGTTATGTACACAAACAAATCACAGTTTAAAAGTATATATAGCCAAAAGACAGGATTGAGATGGTAGTGTACAGCAGCAAGAGGCATTCACTATATGACATTCACTAGATGAGCTAACGAGTCAATCACAAGGCAGGCGTGGGGGTATATGAGCTGAACCTGGATTTGAACTTAAAACGAAGTACGGGTTTGGTCTGGGGAACCAGAACAGGCAAAATTCGGTACAAAGCCAAACGTTGCAGTTGGGGTCCGCTGTACATTATTGCCAATACCCTGCTATCTACCTCCCAATGACACCCCAGTTTCCACTTTTCCAGACTCTTTCTCAAAGTTACAGCGTCTTCCAATGAATCGTCTTGATCTCGTTACGGCTCAGCAACTTATAATAGAAATGTTTAGGCACCAGATATCTGCGTCTGTAGACCTCGCCGGAGACACAAAACCATCTTCAGATTATATGACAGAGAAATCTGTAACTTCTAGATTCTCTTATTGGAATTTCTGACCACGTTAACCCTTGTCCTGCGGCGACGTTACCATATCTTACACGGTGACAATGGCATCGTAGCGCCTTGGATCCTCAAGAAATAGCTAATGTAGCAAGACACGGTATATGGAATCTCATCTTTCAGCTAACGCCAGAGATTCCAATTCCCTGCGTGCACGGAAAAATCCTGACTAATGTGCATGAGAGCGCGAAGGTGAATGGAAATTCTCCGATAATATCTAATTGGAGCCCATAATAGATTTTTTTTTTTTTTCCGATGAAAGTTATTGCTTTTTATTATTTATTGCTCGTCCTCCCCTCTCATTATCTTACTCCATTTTTTTTTCATCTTCCTCTATTACTTTGAAATCCAGCCTAACCCCTCCCCCGCTCCGCACCCAGACTATAGCGTGCTAATGGGTTAGAGCAGCGCCAAAGTTTTAATAAGACACTAGGCCATTTCTTTTCTGCGGTGTCATGTCATTTGAGCACGCGGAGAATAATTTAATCCTTACAGAAATAATAACAAAGGTGAATGTGATTCTACTTGCACCAGCTAAAATTATCCTAACTCAGTGGCGTCAGTTCAGAATCCTTTATAGGCAGAAAAGGCGGCTGGAAATGTTGCTGAGACGTTCCATGTGGCTGAGGGCTCGGAGAAATTTTATACCTAGTTTTGGAAATTAAAGGTTTGTTTGTAACGTTATGTGATTTAAAGGCATTGGGGAACATTTACTAAGATTTTCGGAAAATTCACTAAAAGTGCTCTTCCCGTGTATAATGCTGCGTGCGACCTATTCAATAAGAACGTGCGCCAGAAATCATGAATCTGTCGCTTACCCCACACTGGCCCGACAGAGTTTACCAACTTTTTTGTGGTGCTCCTTTAACATAGGACACGTGACATACTTTGCATGTTAAGTACGGCGCCTGGTCCGACTGAGTGCCGGAACGCCCCCTTATTTGTGTCACATGGAGGCTACGCAGCTGCGCCACAAATAAGGTCCCGTGCGACACAATGGGGGTCATTTACTAAGGGCTCGATTCGCGTTTTTGCGACGTGTTAACCAAATTTTTCCATTTTGCGCCGATTTTCCCTGTATTGCCCTGGGATTTCGGCAGAGCGGAAGTCAGAGCAAGGAAAGTTTGTTTTTGGCATACTGAGGAGACGTTGAGCTTCTTGCTTCAGGTAGCACCACCTGCAGCAATGTAGGGGGCAGCATCATGGATGCAGACACCTGCTACAAAGTAGGTCCTGACACTTACAGATTGTGCCCCTTGACACCCAATGTCAATAGGGGTGCAAGACTCTGCATGGAGTACCCACCTACCCCCAAAAAATTATATTTCTACTCCAACGGTTGGTGTTGGGTGCCATTCTATAGCTTTCCTCAGGGAGCAGATAATATAGGTTTACCCCTGCATGCTGACAATCTTTATTAACAAAAAACTATATCCCATAATATAGCGCAAATAGTGTAAAGAGTTGAATTCACCTCCTCTCCATTTCCCCAAGATTTATCTTTGGACTTACTAAATCCAAATGTATTTATTGGGTTGATGATCATCAAAGGTCGTATTCACCCCATTCGCTTAGACTAGTCTGACTATTACATCTTAATTTCAGTGGATCATTTAATTCCAAAAGGTTTCTTAGAGCTGCTTACTCCTGATTCCTATTCAAATCACATGCACAGACTGAGATGAACATGTATGCAGATTAAGAGTTTGGAAAAACTCTTGTCTGGCCAACTACTAGAGTGAAAGCTCAGTCTCAAAGTCTTGGTAACATATGTGCCTTTTAAAGGAAACCAACCATTAAAAAAAAATACAAATACTCACCCCGCCCCTCTACCTTTTGGCACTGTCCTCTGCTAGTCTTGACATGTCGAGATCACACAGAAAAGAAAGTTATAATTAGCAGCACTGAGCACGGGGACAAGATGTCCAGCACTCCGGGCTGCTAATTATGCACGCCCTCACCACTTCCATCTCCCATGCTGGAAGGTCACATGAGAGGCACTCTCCCGTGCTCCCAGCATAGGAGAGATAGTGCGAGAGGTGTGAGCTCACCTTGCTCTTCCATGCTCCCAATATGAGAGAGGGGAGTGTGAGGGCATTCATAATTAGCAGTCCAGAGTGCCAGACATCTTGTTCCTGGGCTCCGTGCTGCTAATTATAACTTTATTTTCTAGGAGATCCCGGCGTGTCAAGACTAATGATGGACAGCACCGGGATCAAGATGAAGAGTGGGGGTTAGTATTTGAAGTTTTTTAAAATGTTTTTTTGACTGGATGATTTCCTTTAACCACTAGAGTGCATACTTTGAACAGAATCCACTAATGGGCCACTGAGCTAGGTGAGCCCCCAAGCTCTGCATTATTTGTGTATGATAAAGTATCCTGACTGTACTGCTATATACTGTAGGTACACTGGATGACATAGAAGACATCTAGATGCAGTGTCTAGCCAACCAGTATCTTTCTTCCCTTGGCCCGAGCAATCACGCCGCATCAAGCACTTTGTGGCCCTAACCAATCCCCTTGCAATATCTTGCTACTTTCTGAGGCCTGCTGCTGTGTGGGCTCAAAGATCTAAGAAAGCCACAGGTTAAGGACACAGACAGCCAGCAGGTTACTGACAGGTTCTCCAACCTATGGACCTCCCAGTCCAACACTGCAAGAACGATTGTATTGACAGAAGGTCCACATTGAAAGCCAATATTTTGGAGGGCTTACAAAAGAATTTTAAAAGTTTGCAAACCAGAATGCACAGATAGAAGCTGAAACTGAGTCCATACTTACAGTATTTCGGATACAAAACATCAGGTGTTTGATAAATTAAGCACAAAGATGGAGCCCATTGGCTACATCTTGCTGTAGTAGTTACGATCATTGAAGGTCTCCCATTGAAGGTCCATGGACCGTAGTTACAAGGATTGGCTGCTAGAGGGACATGAAGCTAACTGTTTCCGACTTTGTATTACCAAACAGTGCAAAGCAGAGAGCATGGAGCCCATTGGGTCTGTTTCCACAGCTGCCATTGAAAGTCCATGGGCAGTATCTATGGTATCTGAATGCTACAGATACATGGAGCCAACTGCTCCTGGGTCTGCAATGTCAAACAGCATCAAACAAAGCTCTGAGTTCCTACATCTTTTCGGTATCATCCCTTTCATTGAAAGTCCATGGCTAGAAGTTGTGGCTGCTAATTGCATGGATAGAACTTCTCCTAGCTCCGCAAAGCCAAACAGTGTTGAGTAAAACCTATGGTGCCCATAGGCTTTATGGTTCTTCAGAAGTTGGGTACCATCACTGTAGCCAATTGCTTCTGGATCTGCAACACCAAATAATTGTCCGGTATGGAAATCACTCATTGCCCAACCAACCCCCTTCCCCACAGACAACCATCACGCATAGAGATGAGTGGACCCAAAACTTCCCTTCACGTTCATGTTCCTGGGGTTCAGGTGCATCCTGCGCAGCCCGGACATATTGCCAGATTGCCGGCCAAACACCCAATCCAGCAAATTGAATTCCCTTGCCAACTGGCTATGGCTATGATTGGCTACAGCTGTCCCCCTGGCCAATCACAGCCATGGCTAGGTAGCTAAGGACATCAATTTGCTTGTTCAATCCGTCAACATGTCTGGGTAGAAGAGGGACCATTTGTACCCAAACAGAAACTTTGAGTTTGCTTATCTCTAAGGCTATATTCACACTGCGGGCAACGGCAGTGCACGGAGAGAGGAGGAGGTGAGCGCAGCTCACCCCCGCCCCTCTCCATAGAGATAAATGGTGCACGTGCGCCCATTGCTGTCTATGGAGGACATATATCGGCCGTATATACGTCGGCCGTATATACGTCCTCCATACAGTAGTGTGAATGTAGCCTTAGTGGGACCTCTGTAGGAAATGGATTGCTTGGGGAGTCACAATTTCTAGCCAATCCCTTTAAGCAGTTTCTCACTAGATCCAACAAGGTTGACTCTACACTTTTTCCTTCGCCCATGTCCCTGTCGACAAAAAGTCCTTCCAAGGTGAATGATTCCTACACTTTCTTGATACTTTTATTGCAGAAATATAATATATTCGTTTTTTTTCTCTTCCGATGACCTGCAGTTTTCCCGAAACAGAAGCTGTTTACTTCTTTCCCTGAGAAATAAAGTGACATCTTGGGTTGTGCCTCCTGTTACGCTGCGCTCAGTGTTTATCACTTAAGAGCTGAGGTTTGAGAAATTCTGACCAGAGCATTAAGTTAAAACTGAAGAACACAGAATCCCGCGAAGAAACATAAGTTAATAGCTGTTTAATGAGAGTGTCATCATTTTTCCAACTAAAATAATTTTAGATTTAAAAAGTAAAGCAAATTTACTGGCGGCATCCAGTTGGAAGCAGATGTTTGGGTGACATGGCAGTGCAAGCTGTGTTGAATTTGACCTTGTAGATTAAAGCATTTTTCAAAATTAGTTTAAGCCTCCCAATCTGTGGAAATTATGTTCTATCGGAGGTTCTATAAAAGTCATAGCCACCAGCAGCAGCTTTTCCGCAGTGTAAACTATTAATTACAATAATAAAAAATCAGCATTTTGTTCCCCAAGCTGACAGATAACACAACACAGTCATTGCCCCTGTGATGTACGCAGGCTTTAACCCGAATAAATGATAACCACGCATTATTTATTGCAAGATGTGATAAACTGGCATTGAGCTAAGCAGTTTATCACACACAGTTTTTTTTGTCTTATGCAAATTTGGGAGGTATTTATAGATTTTGGGAAAGTTTTTGTTATGCCAAATTTTTCTACTTGTGATGTTACAATAATTCCCTGTTTTAGGTATTTGTGTTCTTTTTCACATCATTTCTTTTTTGGATTCTGAAACAGCTTGTAACGGAATAAATACACTCTATGACATCATTACAATATTGTAACCTATAGCTGCAGAAACTACTATGACATCATCCCACCTATGCAGCCTAGAACTTCACAGCTAAACTACTATGACATCATTCCACCGATGCAGCCTATAACTTGACAGCAACTACTATGACATCATCCCACCGATGCAGCCTATAACTTCACAGCTAAACTACTATGACATCATCCCACCGATGCAGCCTATTACTTCACTGCTGAACTACTATGACATCATCCCACCGTGCAGCCTATTACTTCACTGCTGAACTACTATGACATCATCACATGATGCAGTCCCTATACTTCACTGCTGACTACTGGACATTATCCACCGATGCAGCCTATAACTTCACAGCTGAACTACCATGACATCATCCCACTGATGCACCTATAACTTCACAGCTGAACACTAGGACATCATCACCACCGATGCAGCCTAACTTCACAGCTAAACTCTATGACCTCATCCCCCGATGTAGCCTATAACTTGACAGCAACTACTATGACATCATCCCACGATGGAGCCTATAACCTTGAACGCAACTACTATGACATATCCCACGATGGAGCCTATAACTTCAAGCTGAACTACTATGACATCATCTCCACTGATGCAGCCTATTACTTCACTGCTGAAACTACTAGGACATCTCCCACCGATGGAGCCTAAACTTCACAGCTGAACTACTATGAAATTCATCCCACTATGCAGCCATATTCTTCACAGCTGAACTACTATGACATCATCCCACCGATGCAGCCTATAACTCACTGCTGAACTACTATGTACATAATCCCCACCGAGGAGCCTATAACTTCACAGCTAACTATATGAACTCATCCCACGATGGCAGCCTATTACTTTCACAGCTGAACTACTATGAATAATCACCGATGCAGAGCCTATTACTTCACTGCGAAACTACTATGAATCATCCCACCGATGCAGCAGAACTTCACAGCTAAACTACTATGACATCATCGCACCGATGCAGCCATAACTTCACAGCTGAACTACTATGACATCATCCCACACCGATGCAGCCTAAACTTCACTGCTGAACTACTATGACAATCATCCCACCGATGCAGCCTATAACTTCACCGCTGAACTACTATGACATCATCCCACCGATGCAGCCTATAACGCCACAGCTGAAAATAACTTAGACATCATCCACGAGCAGCCTAAACTTACAGCTAAACACTATGACATCATCCCACCGACGCAAGCCTATAACTTCCTGCTGAATACTAGGACATCATCCAACCGATGCAGCCTATAACTCACAGTGAACTACTATGACATCCAACTGATTGCAGCCATAACTTCACAGTGAACTACTATGACATCATCCCACCGATGAGGCGGCCTATAAACTTCACACTCATCCCACTGATGCAGCCTAGAACTTCACAGTTGATACAATCATCCCACCAGTGAGGATAAACTTGACAGCAAACTACTATGAACATCATCATCCCGCCGATGCAGCCTTATAACTTCACTGACTGAACTACTATGACATCCATCCCACCGATGCAGCCTATAACTGCATATGTTGTACTTATTTCTTGCCAAAAGCACTCATTGGGGCTCATTTACTAAGGGTCCGAACACGCACTTTCGTCGGGTTTCCTGAATATTTCTGTTTTGCGCCGAATTGCTCTGGGATTTTGGGCGCACGCGATCGGATTGCTGCGTCGGCTTTAACCGACAGAAATGGAGGGTCGTGGCTATCGGACAAGCCGACGGATTCAGAAAAAATGTGGAATTAAAAAGCGATTTGTGTCGCGAGAACAAGTACTTACATGCACCAGGAAGAAGAAGGTGAACTCCGGCGGACTTGGCGCACCGCGGGACACATGCTGGATAACCGGGCGCACGACTTAGTTAATCCCGGCAGACCCGAACATCAACTATGGTCAACTAGAGGGTCAAAATATGGGTCAACTCAAATAGCGTGGTCAAATTTTACTTCCCCTATGGATTCTCATTTACAACCCATCCTAAGGGGTTTCCAGACAGTCCAACAATGTCTACATTCTATATTGTCTGTATAACTACTAGTATCTTCCATACCCCTGCTCGCTCATACATATGGCCTACAACCCTCTCTGCAGCTATATGTGTTTGATTTACATTTGATAGACTACCAAACCTTCATAGTCAATGTAGTGAAGGTTTTCTATGGGTTTCTTGTTGAGAGTCTTCACAAACATACATATAGGTCCGCATTTTTGACTTATGAAAACTGCTGACTGAGTACTATGAATATCCAGTACATATATGTTTGTCTCTTATATGACCAACATGTCCAGGTTTCAACTCTCCTGTTGTTGGGATCTCAAGTGGCAATGGAAGGTTCTCCTCGCATACAGTGCCTGGGGCTCTATGCTTCCCATCTTCACTTTTCTGCTATTCAATGACAGCTCTTGTCTTCATCCTGGAGATCAATGGAGCCATCACTTGGATTCCTTGGCAAAGGTCGTAATTCTTGGTCAAGCAAAAACTGTAGATATATTTGTCTACATTTCTCCTCCAAGGCCATTCAGTTAGTGCTGCAGTCTCCAGACTTAGTCCAAGCTGTGCACCCAGTCTCCCCTGCTTTCTCAGAACTGAGAATACAGCAGGAAGGGCTCGCTGCACAAGTGCTGAGGAAGCAGTTGTGATGACAAAACAGTGTAACTGTCTGTAAAGCGGGATTACAGAAGGGCTAGGGTAGCCCCTCTGGCAGCTGCTACTAGATGGGGTGCACCGGAAGAGATTAATAGTACATTGCAGATTAAGGGGCACAAAACTCAGTCAACAAACACTCCAACAGATAACACAGTAACACAGATAACCAAGCAACAGGAATGTAATCTCTGGCAGAAAGCTGTAGAAGCAGGATTGTTTTATATTTGGTTAATTGGATAATTGAGTGACAGCTGAGCCAATACATAGAGAAATCAGGGTGTCTAAAATTACTGCAAAGCATCAAAAGGTGTATAATATCCAGTAAACAATCACACCAATAGAAACCACCATAATAGAGATGATTAAGCAACAGGAAGTTAATCTCTGGCAGAGAGATCTAGCTCCAGAAATGTATTATAGCTGGTTAATTGACAGTTGATCAGATACATGGAGAAATCAGTGAGTCAAAAATCCCTACAAGGTATCAAATGGGGTACAATATCCAGTAAACAAACACACCAACAGATAACACAGTAGCAGAGATAACCAAGCATCATGAAAGTAATCTCTGGCAGAGAAGTCTAGAAGCAGGAATGCTTTCTAACTAGTTTACTGGATAATTGATTGACAGCTGAGCAGATACATAAATAAATCAGGGAGTCTAAAATCACTACAAGGTATCAAAAGGGGTGCAATATCCAGTAAACAATCACGCCAATAGATACCACCATAACAGAGATGACTAAGCAACAGGAAATGAATCTCTGGCAGAGAGGTCTAGCACCAGGAATTTATTTTAGCTGGTTAATTGGAAAATTGAGTGACAGCTGAGCAAACCACCCACATTTCTGCAAAAAAAAGGGTGGAAAATTTTCAGCAGTAGATCTATTCTACATTAGGATTAGAGATGAGCGAACATGCTCGTCCGAGCTTGATGCTCGGTCGAGCTGAACTACTATGACATCATCCCACCGATGCAGCCTATAACTTCACCGCTGAACTACTATGACATCATCCCACCGATGCAGCCTATAACTCCACAGCTGAACTACTTAGGACATCATCCCACCGATGCAGCCTATAACTTCACAGCTAAACTACTATGACATCATCCCACCGACGCAGCCTATAACTTCACTGCTGAAATACTATGACATCATCCAACCGATGCAGCCTATAACTTCACAGTTGAACTACTATGACATCATCCAACTGATGCAGCCTATAACTTCACAGTTGAACTACTATGACATCATCCCACCGATGCGGCCTATAACTTCACATCATCCCACTGATGCAGCCTAGAACTTCACAGTTGAACTACATCATCCCACCAGTGAGGCCTATAACTTGACAGCAACTACTATGACATCATCCCGCCGATGCAGCCTATAACTTCACTGCTGAACTACTATGACATCATCCCACCGATGCAGCCTATAACTGGTCATCTGTTGTACTTATTTCTTGCCAAAAGCACTCATTGGGGCTCATTTACTAAGGGTCCGAACAGCGCACTTTCGTCGGGTTTCCTGAATATTTCTGTTTTGCGCCGAATTGCTCTGGGATTTTGGCGCACGCGATCGGATTGCTGCGTCGGCTTTAACACGACAGAAATGGAGGGTCGTGGCTATCGGACAAGCCGACGGATTCAGAAAAAATGTGGAATTTAAAAAGCGATTTGTGTCGCGAGAACAAGTACTTACATGCACCAGGAAGAAGAAGGTGAACTCCGGCGGACTTGGCGCAGCAGCGACACATGCTGGATACCGGGCGCACGACATTAGTTAATCCCGGCAGACCCGAACATCAACTATGGTCAACTAGAGGGTCAAAATATGGGTCAATCATCAACTAGCGGGTCAAAATTTTATACTTCCCCTATGGACTTCTCATTTTACAACCCATCCTAGAGGGGTTTCCAGACATGTCCAACCATGTCTACATTCTATATTGTCTGTATAACTACTAGTATCTTCCATACCCCTGCTCGCTCATGACATATTGGCCTACAACCATCTGTTCTGCAGCTATTATGTGTTTGATTTACATTTGATAGACTACAAACCTTCATATGTCAATGTAAGTGAAGGTTTCTATGGGTTTCTTGTTGAGTCTTCACAAACATAAATTATAGGTCAGCATTTTTGACTTATGAAAACTGCTGACTGAGCTTACTATGAATAATCCAGTACATATATGTTTGTCTCTTATATGACCAACATGTCCAAGTTTCAACTCTCCTGTTGTTGGGATCTCAAGTGGCAATGGAAGGCTCTCCTCGCATACAGTGCCTGGGGCTCTATGCTTCCCATATTCACTTTTCTGCTATTCAATGACAGCTCTTGTCTTCATCCTGGAGATCAATGGAGCCATCACTTGGATTCCTTGGCAAAGGTCGTAATTCTTGGTCAAGCAAGAACTGTAGATATATTTGTCTACATTTCTCCTCCAAGGCCATTCAGTTAGTGCTGCAGTCTCCAGACTTAGTCCAAGCTGTGCACCCAGTCTCCCCTCCTTTCTCAGAACTGAGAATACAGCAGGAAGGGCTCGCTGCACAAGTGCTGAGGAAGCAGGTGTGATGACAAAACAGTGTAACTGTCTGTAAAGCGAGATTACAGAAGGGCTAGGGTAGCCCCTCTGGCAGCTGCTACTAGATGGGGTCACCGGAAGAGATTAATAGTACATTGCAGATTAAGGGGCACAAAACTCAGTCAACAAACACTCCAACAGATAACACAGTAACACAGATAACCAGGTAACAGGAATGTAATCTCTGGCAGAGAGGTGTAGAAGCAGGATTGTTTTATATTTGGTTAATTGGATAATTGAGTGACAGCTGAGCCGATACATAGAGAAATCAGGGTGTCTAAAATTACTGCAAAGCATCAAAAGGCGTATAATATCCAGTAAACAATCACACCAATAGAAACCACCATAATAGAGATGATTAAGCAACAGGAAGTTAATCTCTGGCAGAGAGATCTAGCTCCAGGAATGTATTATAGCTGGTTAATTGACAGTTGATAAGATACATGGAGAAATCAGTGAGTCAAAAATCCCTACAAGGTATCAAATGGGGTACAATATCCAGTAAACAAACACACCAACAGATAACACAGTAGCAGAGATAACCAAGCATTATGAAAGTAATCTCTGGCAGAGAAGTCTAGAAGCAGGAATGCTTTCTAACTAGTTTACTGGATAATTGATTGACAGCTGAGCAGATACATAAAGAAATCAGGGAGTCTAAAATCACTACAAGGTATGAAAAGGGGTACAATATCCAGTAAACAATCACACCAATAGATACCACCATAACAGAGATGACTAAGCAACAGGAAATGAATCTCTGGCAGAGAGGTGTAGCACCAGGAATTTATTTTAGCTGGTTAATTGGAAAATTGAGTGACGGCTGAGCAAACCACCCAAGCATTCAACCCTCTCAGGCAATTTTCTTTTTTTTTTTTTTTTTACATAGCAAAACATCTGTATTTGGTGTTTTGGGTCAAACAAAACAATTTGACAATACTGACCTGTAAAGTGAAGTGGTGCTAACTAAAGTATCAAGATCAGAGGTACCCAGTATCAGATCCTCACCAATAATAAATGTAACCCCTTTACATGTAGCCTAATGGGTCAAAAAAAGGGTGGAAATTTTTCAGCAGTAAATCTATTCTACATTAGGATAAATACCAAATCGCCCAAATAATAATGAGCAAAGAATTATGTGTAAATGTAAACAGTATCAATTATTTAAAACGACAGTAGCGGTCCTGGTAGACAGGCTGTCTGAGATCAGATACAGTATACAACTCCTGAAAGCAGTAGATTTCCTTTCTGGATATGTAGAAAATGGCTAGTATTGATTTGCTCACAAGGAAGTTAATATACTGATAACTATGTTTCCCATTCTGAGACAGTGTTCCTAATTTACAATGTTTATCCATCCGAAAAACCCTTACTGCATGTCTCCGAGACTGAAGTGAACATAACCTGTGCATTAGCCCTTTTTAGAATCCATCTTCTTATTGAGTGGTTATTCCTTTTGCCTTCAACTATTCTTTTTGTTTTGCATTTTTTAAGAACATCCAATCACAAAATAATAACCCAATTTCTGACTATCGGGGGTTTCTATAGAGAATCCAAAACCACCATGAAGAAAATCCAGCCAAGACACCTCAGCCACCTGAATCATAGATTTCCAGTCTATAGGACATCCAACAACCTTTATAAAGACACAAAAAATTATTTACTGTGTGATTTGGGGTTAAAAAGTGTAAATTAAGATTAGAAGGTCTTAAAGGGCTTTTATAAAAATTTTGGATAACTCTGTAGAGGCCAATGCAGGGGTTGCAAAAAAAGAAAGATGTAATGTGCCGTTTTGGAACGGACAAAAAATGGAACAGGGAAGGACAGGCACAAAAAATTTGCCTTAAAGCTAGACCTACTCGCTGTTCTTACCCTAGACGGTAGATAGAAGGTGGTCGCCATTCCCTTTGTGCCTCAAAGTTGAAACACAGAGACAGAACAGGACAAGACCAAGACAGAAGAATGGTCGTACAAATACAAAATGCAGTACAAAATCAAGAGACAAATGCTTGGTCAGAAGACAATCAAGGGTCAGAAGATCCAAAATATTGTAGTTTAGAAAGCATAAGAAGATTTGGGAAGTGGTCAGGCAAGATATCTAAAACATCCAGATAAACCAGACTAGCAGGGGAGGAAGTTTGTGGAGAAGCTTAACCATCTGCAGCCCAGAACAAAGTCACCATGAGACAGACAGGTGTGGTGAAAATCAATTAAGACAGCCAGGAGTTAAATAAGTCAGTGTTCAGACTAGTGCAGGACATAACGCAAACTGAGTACCAAATCAAAGTCAGCAGCACATTGTCTACCGCACTTTACAGGCAGAGGATGGCTTTGAAGCCAGAACAAATGTTACACAAGCTGATTGATCACTGTGCCTGGGTGGAAGTTTAAAGAGGTTTCATGGAACCTTATTCGGCCAGTGAATGGCCTCTTCAGTCCAGGAAACTTCACCTCCATTGGTGCCCCCATGTTCAAGCCTGAAGCCAACAGCCAGGGACCTCCGATCTGACACCAGATACCGTAGATAGTATATTGGGTGCCAAAATTAAGAGTTGATTGGTGATAATGAGATCTGGAAAATTTATATCAACAAGTCGAAGGTGGTGAAAGGTCTTCTTTAATACCTGTTTCCTGGAAGTCTTAAAGAGAACCCGTCAGGCAAAATAACCCCCCTAAACTAAATATATTTTCATAAACTGCCATTAGAGAGCATTGCTTCTATCCCTTTATTGTCCCTCTACATGCCTGCAAACCTAAGCAATGAGGTCCTAAAGCTGTATGCAAATGACCTGTGAAATGTCCAATGAAGCATTACCATATTCAAGCTGTCCAGCTTATTCATGAGTGGGAGGTACAGCCATACCCCCAGTGCGTGACTGACAGCCTGTATAATGATGTGAGGCTGTATAATGATGTGTGCTTGCTGGTGCTGGCAGCCACGTCCCCTGCAGCCTGTGTGTGTACAGGAGAGATACAACAGCTCCAGGATGCAGCCATGTCATAGCAGAACATGTCAGGTACTTGTGTAGCTGATGTCTGTGTCTCTCACCTGTATATTAGGAGGATGCAGCATGTCAGCAGATGCAGCACACACACTAGCTATGCTTTACTATACATAACACACAGACATGAGCAGGGGGAGGAGAGGGGAGGGGTAACAGGGGTGACATCAGTGCCTCTGACCATGTGACCAGCCTCATTTACATAATAAAGGTAGACATGGCAGGACTAGTGACAGAAACCTGATGACAGGTGTCCTTTAAGTAAATATCTCAACTCGAGTGAGCTAGAAGTGAGAAGGGGTTGAGCTGGTGTTGGGCAACAGATCCGGTGGTAGATTTCCCCATTTAGTATCCCAGAGGAGGACCCAGAGACCAGTGGTGGATGCAAGTTCTTCAGAACTTCTGTTAAAATTATATTAAATCTAGGTAACCAGGGAGAATCGGGAAGAAGACCAGCACCCGCCTGCCTAGCCCTTGATATTTTGCTGTCTAGCTCCACTGTTTTCATATTCCCTTAGGAATGTTTTCCCCTCCAGGGAGAAGAAACTAGACTCAAAAAAGTCCAAGAAGACCAAAATCTGACATTTAAGCATCACACCAAGGGATGAAGTTTAGCATTAGGTAGGTCCCAAGACATTACTCCTCTTAGAACCCCTAAAATGCCAAATCTAATCCTGAACAGAGGGGATTATTCCTGAAGGTTTAAAGTAGGGAAGAGGTGAATTCTATGTCCAGTGGTTGGTGAAATCATTCAGTGAGGTCCAACACCTAAAGAGGCCATTACCTGCCATTTTTTTAAGTTTTTGGGCCCAATTTTATATTGATGAACAAGAAAGTTCTGACTGAATCCATAGTAGGATTGTATCGGTATGAAAGGGTTTTTTCCGGTGGCAGTTAAGGTTTTGGGTTACTCTTTGATAAGGCAATCATCATGAGCAACAAAAATCTGCATTTCTTACCCAAAAAGATGCAGATCATTCTAGATAGATTTTCGTAGAAGGTTCCCTGCAATAGAGAACAGAACTCATTAAACCTATATCTCACCCAAGGATAAGATATCCAAGTATCCGAGAGAGATTTAATGATTTATTTCAGCTGTTGATAAAATATGGATTTCTGAAAATAATTGACACAAATATTAGAGAGCAGTCTTCAGATATCTCCGCGGCTTTGGTAAGGCATGTCACCACTCAAGGTGGTTTTTTGTCAGATAATGAAAGTTTCATCTCTTCTGACAAGTGTGTGAAGAACAAGACTTGTAAGAGAGCGACATGAAGTAATAGAGACAGAGATAAAACTCCATGGATACATCGGAGCCGGAGAACGGCTGCCGGGAGGATCTGTACTTCATAGTATTTTGTAAGAACTTTATAGCAGCAGATGGACACCAATATTTATTTGAATAGGCGACACTATATACTGTAGACATATATCATTATCTATATGTGGACAGAAATTATAGGAACAAATGTATCTATTTATATTATATTTAACATCTACCTATCTATCTCATATCTATCTATCTCATATCTATCTATCTATCTATCTATCTATCTATCTATCTATCTATCTAT